>PVKU01001501.1:0-108494 GCA_004027475.1 Anoura caudifer | reverse complement strand
TTCCCAGGCCTTGGGATATATACATAGTTTCAAAAGCTTTCCTTCCCAGATAGTGGAAACCACACACAGAATTTCAAGGGGATCCCTCCTCTCATGCTGACATGGCGTTTCTTGTGCCGTTGGAACACCTGGCAATCTTACCGAACAGGTTCAGGACTGCTAAGTTAGGGGGTCAAAGAGGTTTCCAGCCTCCCCGCTGCCTGGGTTTACTATCCATCGGGCCTAAGCGCTAAAAGGCGTTTCCTGGCAACCAGGACGCTAGCCGCTGGCCAGCAACAGCAGTGCGGTCTCTAGAGTTCTTCCTACCCTATCTCCTGCTTCCAACCCGGCTCACCGCAGAGCAGCAAGCCCAGGGTCCCTGAGCGCGGCTGCAAGCTGCCCAGCAACTTTCTGCAGACAGTGCTGCCCTGTGGCCATCTCACGCACGGGAAAAACTGAGGCTCAGAACAAAACGGGGCTCGCGGGCCCGGAACTCGGAGCTGGAGGTGGGACCTAGATCTTCCAACCCCCAGCCAGGCGGGAGAAGCCCTGCACAGGGTCGGAAAGAGGCTCTTCCCAGGTTCCAGGAGGTCCGAGGAGCATTGGAGCTTGTCTGGGAGCTTTGGGCCCTACCACCCCTTCCCGGACCCCAAGGGGAAAGTTCAAAGCGGCCCGGGATCCCAGCGCTGCCCGGGGCTACCAGTGTGGGTAGTTCAGTAACCGGCCAGAGATACTTCACGTCCCTCGCGGCGGCAGCGGCCCCACAGGGGCCGAGAGCCACAGACCAGGCCCTGTCCCCAGAGTCCCCCGACCTCCGGTCCCCTCGGTCCCCCCAGGCTCCCCGGTACCCTGGCTTCCCAGGCCCCGAGCCCACGGAGCCCCGCCCTCCTTCCGCCCAGCCCAGGGGCAGGCGGAGCATGATCTGGCGCCGCACTTTCGTCATGGCTCCCAACAGCCACATGAAAAAGCCGACAATAAAAACGCGCTCTCCCGCGAACACGAAAGGCCCTGCCGTGAAGGTGCCTTCTAATGAGAAGAGCTGCAGTCAAAACATCTTCTAGCGGCGGAAACGGCTCCGAGCGCTTGGCGAATCTGCTGCACAGGCTAGCCGGAAGTAGGGCCGCCCTTTGCCGGAAGTCACACTTCCTCCATTTTATTGCCCGCTATGGCGGCCGTGTCGAGGTTGGGGCCTGGATGCGGCGCTTTTGACTGAGGGTCAGGCCAGGGAGAGGCATCCAGGACAACGGTGCACGACAGGGCTAGCCTGGTCGCCGGGGACGCTGTCATGTACGGCGCGAGCGGCGGCCGTGCCAAAGCCGAAAGGAAAAGTGGCGCGAAGGAGGAGGCCGGGCCCGGCGGAGCCGGCGGTGGGGGGAACCGAGTGGAGCTGCTGGTCTTCGGCTATGCGTGCAAGCTGTTCCGGGACGATGAGCGGGCCCTGGCTCAGGAGCAGGGACAGCACCTCATCCCCTGGATGGGGGACCAGAAGATCCTCATCGACAGGTCGGTTCCTCCTCACCCGTCGGTCCTCCCTTTCCCGCGCCTGCTTGATGTCGTCTGATGTTGACTCGATGGCCAGGACTTGAAAGGGGGTGTTCTGGAGCCAGCAGGGATTCTGGGGACCTCTCCCCTGTCCCACAGCCCCCTGGTGTTGGGAGGAGGGAGACGGTGAAACCGGCTCTAAGGCTCTGGCTGGAGTTGCAGCGTCTGTCGCCGCAGCCCCCGGCGACCCGCGCCTGCCGCTGGGCTCCGGTTGGCCCCTGCGCGCGATGGGAGCTGCCGGAGCCCCGGGCCCCGGCTTCGCGCTGGGCCCGGGACGCCGCCCTGCGAGGCTGCGGTCAGAGCAGCTTGTGGACCCCGGGCTGGAGCCTGGAACCGCTTCGGAGCGCCGGAGTGTTGCCGGCGCCCGACACTCGATTCCCACGGCCCCTCCCCCAGCCGCTCTGTAGATGAGTTTGACAGGTGCTGGCGGAGGGAGGTGGCGCTCCTCGAAGGGCAGCGGGGCGACGTCGCCGGATGCCCACCCTGTGCTTAGGGCGGGTTTCACCGGCTCCGAAGGGAGGCGACGGGAGGCAGATGTGCTTCTTTTCCAATCAAACCTGCTTCAGAAAACCGCCCTGCGGGGTGCCCAGCCCTTTTGGGCCAAGGGGCCCCTGCAGAGATCAGGGCCTCTAAAGAAGTTTGATTTGAAAAGGGTGACGTTGCATGATGTAGGTCGTTTGCTCCCTGCCCCCCAATGTTTTCAGGTTCTCTCTTCTCCCCATCTCGGGTTTTTTGCTAATTGGTTTGGCTTTTGGCCACTTTGGCAACTGCACTTCTGGGCCCGGACTGAAAAGCCCGCTGTCACCAGCTGTTAAACTGTGGGACGCTCCGGAGCGAAGAAAGCCCATCGTTTAAGACAGTTAAACATGGATTCTGCACAGCCCTGCACCGTGACTGTAGGGATGACTCTGGGCTGGCCAGGATGGACGCAGTGACCCATAGACCACCCCGCCCCTGGCGTTTCCGCTTGGAGTTAGCGCTAGACAACGAAGACTCGAGCAGGGAGGCGGCCGGGTCAGGCGGGACGCAGGGCTCCAGTCTCGGGCCGCTGTACCTTCACCTCGCGGTTGCCACTGAACGATGCCACTGCGCTCCTGAGTTGTCAGGCACTTGCCCTTCCAGATCGTTACTTGTGACAGTTGCTACTGGAGTTGGTGGGCGAGGAAGTCTGAGCTCTGGCAGTTCTCCGCCTCGTTTGGTGTGTGACTGCAGTCAGGTCCCCCAGGGCCGGTGGGGAGCAAACGCTGCACATGCGCACATGTGGTAGTTTGAATAATGAACTACGTTTGTAAGTTAAGGAGGTTTACAGCAAAGTAAAAGGAGTTTTGAAATTTAATAAAATGTTATCACTTGGCTACCCTGGAAGTTTTGGCCCTTTTTCTTGTCAGTGTCTTTTTTGGGGTCCTCGTTACAAAAGTCAGCGTTAAAAATCGGGCAGACTTTTGTTTGACTCTCAGTGTTTGTTCTTGTGACTCTAAAGCTGAGTGTCTGAAGTGAAACTCACTGACTCATTTATTACCTGAAAATCGCACATTGAGGGCATCTCCTCAAATCGTTTATGTGAAAGGTATAGCGGAAAGCTCTACCTTTCCTTGCCCATAACATGGCTGAAGGACCTGTAGGCCCTGCAGCACAGGGACCTGGGGTGGGAGGGTGGCGCTCGCTCTGCCCCAGTGAACCTCCTTGAACTGCATGCAGCTGTCACTGTTCCTATGTACGTGTGTCTCTCTACCGCATAACCAGCACTTATCTCCTCAGCCAAGGGGCTAGGGGCCAGCCTAGCCCAGATTTTACCTCCCATGGACGCGAGTTTCTTTGGTGAAGATCTCTCCTGAGAGTTCGGGACTAGCAGAGAGAAGCGAGGAAAGTTCGACCGTTTGGTTCTTACGGATAGGTATTTATGTATTCGGTTTGTGTGAATGTAAGCTATGATATTTGACTTTTCAGAAAATTTTATTTTGCAAATGGCATTGCCTAGTTGAGCAAACCGTAAGTGGCAGGGTAGGAACTGCCGGTGGAGTGGACCTACCACTTCTGCTATTAGAGGGTTGTTTGCCTTTAATTGTAAGCTTTCTCATATCGTAGCAAAGAATTGAGGTTTTGTTAAGATAACTTGAGTTTACAAGTAGGTGAGATGTAACTAGACAAATGAGATATAAATCTGACAAGAGCTTTTATGTTTATTGAAATTAGTTTTATTTGCTTTAATTGGTAAGTATCTGTATGAAGTCACACACAAACCAAGCAGCCGTTCACTCCTCCCCACTGACCAGCACGTCCGCATTGCAGGTACGACGGGCGCGGCCACCTGCACGACCTGTCCGAGTACGAGGCTGCGCACGCCACCTGGAACAGAGACTACCAGCTCTCGGAAGAGGAGGCGCGAGTAGAGGCCCTGTGTGATGAAGAGAGGTATTTAGCCTTGCATACGGACTTGCTTGAGGAGGAGGCGAGGCAAGGTACTGCTCAAGAAAAACCTACTGCGGCAACAAACGTTTGACAGTTTTTTAAGTATTTAAAATAAATTTGCTCCCATTCATTTTTTTATACTCACTCTTTCTGATATTATCTTGACAGTACCCAGTGGACTGGAAAAACAGGCATCCTTGCGTTCTGGGAGGACCTCAGGATAGTTTATATGTAGAGCCACAGAGACTTTTCCCAGCCTTTGAGGGCAGACTGGGATTTGACAAAACAAAACCAAACTCTTTAACTGTTCCTCTTTAACAGTATCGTATGAACTAAAATCGATGTTCTTGTCTTTGCCTTAACAATCTTTGATGCAGTTCTTAACCCCCAAATTTCTCAGCAGGAAGAAATTTCCCACACCAGACATGTGTTCTGCGGTCTGTGGTAAACATGCACTGGCAGACGTGCACATTGATAGGTGTCAGGGGGAGTTTTTAAAAACACTCTTGCCTCAAAAAGAGGTTGAAAAGCTTGTTGTATGCTTAACTGATAGCTACAACTTTAGGAAAATATGAAATTTTTTTCTCAGTAAATTTCCATTTTGTTAATAAAATTTCCATTTTTATTCAAGAGGAAGAATACAAGCGCCTGAGTGAGGCCCTGGCTGAGGATGGGAGCTATAACGCGGTGGGATTCACTTACGGGAGTGACTATTATGACCCGTCTGAGCCGACAGAGGAAGAGGAGCCTTCTAAACAGAGAGGTGAGAGGAAGGCAGGGCTGGCCCCTGGGGCAGCATTCTCCGTGTGTGACAGGGACATCTTCATGGAGCACAGTCACGGGTCCTAAGTCAGTGTACTGTCACGGTGATAGGGAGAGCGTGGGTGGCTTTCCTTCGAGGACAAAACACAGCTGAGACCTGGAATGGGACTTGCTCGTGGAGATGGAAATGGACCCTGACTTCCGTCCTGTGCATCGGGTCTAGGGCTCTTCCTTTCTCTCAGGTTCAGGGAACTGGCAATCACCTGGCTTCTTTGTTTCTAAAGGGACAGCGGGTGTGCAGGTACCTGTCTACAGGGTTTGCTCTCAGGGCTTTGAAAGGACAGGCTTCCCCTACCCTTGGGCTGACCTGCCCCTCCATGTGCCCTCCACAGCTGAGGCCCAGTGGAAGGTCACCTGTGGGCCCGGTGACAATGACACAGAACACGGCAAAGGTGTTCTGCTCAGGCTTAGTAGGACATGTGCTAAGAGCACAGTGTTTTAAAGTAATGTTTACATAAGATGAAAGATTTTAAACTCATGCTTCTCTGGCTCAACCGTTGAGCTGTGGGTATAAGAAAGTGCTGCTGAGCTGTCTGGAGTCGTGTGGTGCGGGAGTACATGTCCTCAGTTGCTGCGGTCAGCCCTGCAAGCACTGCTGCCCTGGCTTTGCACAGTGATCGGTCCTTAGGCCTGAAGCATGAAGGACAGGTTGCTATGTGGAGAGTATTCTTCAACAGAGAGGAAGAGATTTAACTTGAGAAAACCAGGTTTGTAGACTGGAGCCGCACCCTGCAGGGATGTCACGTTAGGGCTATCTCAACCTGTCATTTGGGACCTGATTGGTTTCTTCTATAACAGCCCTGACAAGTGTGGAGGGACAGTGGCAGTGGCGCAGTGGGAGGCTGTCTGCCTTGCCGAGGTGCAGCTGTCTGGGTCTTCCAACCTCGGTGGGGGCGGGGCCTGGTGGGGCCAGAGGGCATAGAATGTGCCCGTGCAGACTTGTCCCCTGCTACCCTTCCTCCCATCCTGCTCGTTGCTTGGTGGACAAAACAGCCACTGTCACACGGCCCTGTTCTGTGAGCTCGTAAAGCGACTTTCAGAACTAATGTTCACTGTGTTCAGGTAAAGCCTCACTAAGGTGTTTAACATCTTGCATATTGACTTTTGGACCCATCGCTGGAAAGGTTCTTCACGTAAGAAGAAAACGCTTCTTTATCCAGATAAGTCATCCACCGTGGGGTCCTGGGTCGCTTCGACCTTGTCCCGTCTCTGAACCCTCTGCCCTACATCTACCTTGGACACACAGCATTTGGATCAGAGGGATGGAGAGTACATGACTGTCCTTTCACAGAGAAGAATTGAAATGTGTGAAGGCCACACGTCTTTTCAAAGATCAAATGACTGTCTTTGGAAAACAGCATACTATTGGTCTTCATATTCCAGGTTAGGGATCAGCAAGTCCCAAGCAAAGGCCCAGTTGGCACATGTCTGTGAGGTTCCCTGGAACAGCATGCCCATCTGCTTGCACATTGCTTCCGCAGCCGAGTGGCTGAGACAGGGACCCTGTGCCCCAGGGAGCTGGACAGATGTGCTTGCTGGCCTCGCAGGAGGAGGTTGCCAGCCCCTATTTGTGGTTTTGGACCATTGTTTTGTTGTGATTATTGGGCTAAATACTGTCCAATCTGGTTTGGGGGATGGAATTTTAAGGACTTAAATATGACCTGGTTTCTTTTCCAAGTTTTAGAATGCTTTCTCTTTAACAAAGTTCTGTGGTATTTTTTAAATATTTTATTTGCTTATTTTTAGAGAGAGTAAGAGAAGGAGAGAAACATCATGCAGGACAGATACATTGTTTGGTTGCCTCTTGAGCGCCCCCGCACTGGGGACCTGGCCTGCAACCCAGGCATGATCCCTAACTGGGAATTGAACCAGCAACCTTTTGGTCCACAGGCCTGTGTGCAATCCACTGAGCCAGGCCAGCCAGGGCTCTTTAGTATTTTATACTGTTATTTGTTCTGTAATCATAATCACAGAAATTTGCTTTATATATTGATTGGTTTTTTAAAATTTTTTGATAGCTAAATAATGAACAAATAAATGAGAATGAGCGAACTAAAGGAAAAACAGTTGTTTTTCTGGCTCTGCTGATTAATTTTTAATGGAAGGTGGGCCCATGTGAAACAGCTTGACTTTTTATGTTTAGCTTGCACTGACATAGGTAAAACGCCACGTGTATGAATAACATCACACGTGTGTGCACTGACACACTGAACACAGTGCCGTTGAGACCCTGTGCCACTGGCAGCCATCACGCTTCAGCGTGGCATCATTCTCAAGTAAGAACATATGTTTATATGTTTTTTTCTTCACGAACCATAAACACATCTAAGTGTTCTTGATTTTCAAAATTACCGTGTTGGTCTGACATTTCTGATGATTTTGAAGCCTTCTGGTAACAACGGGAGTGTTCTGATGGCAGCTTCATGTCCGTGTAGTTGAACTCCTCTCCCCTTTTGCAGACACTGTTTCCAGCCTGGTTCCTAGCATTTAGATGTTCATACTGTTCATTGTTATTATGTATCCACTGGCTGCCTACCGGGGGCTTAGGTAACAAGTCACTGGTTCCCAGGAGAGAACCAGGCTGCTTATGCAGAAAACAACATTAGGAAGCTCTTACTTTGTAGGAATTTATAGTCCCCCCACATTTCATCGTGTGTGGAACCTGCTGAAACCCCCCGGCCTCCTAGAAGAATGAGCTCCCGTAGGAGGCGGCCTTTGGGATCGCTCAACTCTTCAAGGGGCCGTGTAGGCATGATGGACTGCTTGTTTCGATGAAGAACTCATGTTCACTGATTTAATGTCATCTCCTTTGAACGAAAACCCAGAGTAGAGTTGAAATCCTTAAAAAGTTAGCTTTCCCAGGTTGTCTGTGTGCACCTCTTACACCCTTTTAAATTGGTGAGTGTCTGAGTGACAGGCATGTGTAGGCACCTTAGAGTCAGAAAGTTGTTGTGGGAGGGCGCTTCATAGAGCACAGCAGACACTGATGCAGGGCCGGAGATGGAAAGGGCACACTGATTACTGGTGAGGGAGGGCGGTTTTGTGCGGAGGACATGTCGAAGCTGTACAGTTCAATGGGGAGACCAGTCCTCTGGGAATTGAGCGCCCTGCATTGCACCCGGCACCCCAGGGGCTCAAAAGTGGCGTGGTGGGGCCTCAGCACGCAGACAAGAGAGGCCGGTGGGCAGGACCCTGCACGTGGTGTGCCTGCCAGCAGGCGTGGCCATGCTATCAGCTCACACACTCTGAATCCCCAGACTGTGCCTGGCCCTGAAAGGGGAGGCTGCCGGTGCCTCTGTGTTCAGGCTGAGGCTGACTCGGGCACTCACCCGAGTCCCAACCTTCCGCCACAGTCCCAGGGGCACACTCCTTTTGCCACAGCCCCTCTCCACCCCCACTGTGGGATTTGCCAAAGTGGTTTTGCTTACTTGTGGTGGGGCAGGATGGAAAATTGGAGAGTGTTTCTGGAAGAAATGACACAGAAAAGGGGGAGGGCCAGCCGGAGTACCCTGCCCCCGCAGTGTCATTCATGGTGGGTGGGCGCTGTCAGCTCCTGGCACACCTCTGAAGTTTGGTGTTTCCTTTTCACACAGAAAAAAATGAGGCTGAAAACACAGATGAGAACGAGGAGCCCTTTGTTGCCCCTTTGGGGTTGAACGTGCCTCCCGACGTAGAGCTGGTAGGTGCACTTCCGCTCCGGTCCTGTCCGTTCCTGTGCGTGATAAGGGGCTGGCTATGGGGGAGGCCAGTGCTGTCGCCCCTGCACTGCAGGTGCCACTGCTTTCAAGTTCCCTGTGGGCCCACAGAGAGAAGCCACACTCCACCCCTTTTCCTTAGAGGAAAGGGGGCAGTTACAGCACAGCCACTGGGCCGGGGCACCTGGGCCAGGGGGCAGTGTTCTCTCAGATCTCCCAGCTGATGAGGGGCTGAGGCACAGTTGGAGGGGTGGACTCCTGGCCATGTGGAGGCCTAAAAAGTCCCACTCAAGGCAGCACAGCTTTCAGTGAGGGTGCTTGGTCGGCTTTTTCCAGGTGTTTCCATGGGCTTCACATGCATTTCCCTTACACCTTCTTGGCCTTGTATCATAGGGGGGTCTACTTGTGAGAAATTTTAGACTAGTGGGTGCCTCTGCCGGGCTATAGGGGACAGCGCATGTTCATTTAAGTGGCATGGGTGTACAGTGGCCAGTGGTCACAGCCCTGTGTGTGGAACACACTATTTTAGAGACTCACCTGCTGTGTGGCAGAGCCTGTTGGACTGCATCGGGCCTGTGCCGCTGTGTGCAGCGTGGGCCTGCGGCGTGTGTCCAGGTTACCTTGGGACCGGTGAACAACTCTGATCACAGGCATTTGTCCTACTTAAGTGTGAAGGGCATTATTAGCTAGGGATTAATTTCAGATTTAAGGCGTTTACATTTTATGAAATTGCAATGAGCATCTTAATTGCCCGTTTTTAATGAGAATACTTTCCTACTTTATTGGCATGTAACTTTCTGGGGTTAGCTCTTCATCATGAGTATGTGGACATGTGGCTTCTGGCGTTTAGTTTGACCAGCTGTGTGGCAGGACATGCAGAGGGCATAGAGGGTGGGGGTGATGGGCGCTCACGCAGGAGGGAGGTGGCTTGGGGGAGCCTGCCCAGTCACATGGCCCCAGCCTGTGGGCTGCCATACAAGGCCCTGTGCTTTGCATGGGGGTGTCAGTGACCTGCAGCCACAAGCCATGTCTCAGGGAGCAGATAGAACATTCAGGTACAGAAGGAGGGCCTGGGAGTGAGCATGTGGCTCTCTTCACATGCTCGGAAGAGTTGTTTCCAAGCTGTAAAAACTCGTTCCAGCTAAGAAACAGAAAGGAGTGACTCTCAGATGCTTGAAAAACTTGTTTGAAAATGCAAATGCATGTGCAAGTTTGTCTGTAGCCTGTGAGTACTCACGCCGCCTGAACCCCATCTGGAGCCCAGGGGAAGGGCCCATGTTCTGTGGATGTACTTGGATTTGGTGACGGTGCAAAAACAGGGTGCCTCCCATCAGCTCTGCACAGAGCTGGGGTGGCCTGCCTTGGCAGGCGAGTGTTTGCCCCACTGAAGAGGGTGGAGTTCAGAAACAGAGGAGGCCTTGTGACCACAGCCAGTGCTGGTCTTCAGACAGGGCCCTCCCACTTAAGATTCCTTATGTCTCACAGTCCCCAGTGACTCCAGGGTTGTGTCTGTGTTTTGAGTGCTGTGGCCAGTTGACATGAGTGTGTCTTCTCCCAGCCACCTACAGCCAAGATGCATGCCATCATCGAGCGTACCGCCCGCTTCGTGTGCAGGCAGGGCGCGCAGTTTGAGATCATGCTGAAGGCCAGGCAGGCCCGCAACTCGCAGTTTGACTTCCTACGCTTCGACCACTACCTCAACCCCTACTACAAGTTCATCCAGAAAGCCATGAAGGAAGGGCGCTACCCGGTGCTGGCAGAGGGCAGAGGCGAAGAGAAGCAGAGTATGTGAAGTTAGGGCCCTTTCTGCTGTGGGGGGTGGGGGGAGGGGGGCGAGGTGGCCCCCCTGGTTGTCACAGGGCTGTGAAAGGACTCACTGCCCTGTGCCACCTGCCACAGGGGGGACAGTGGTCCTGCCACTCCCCCTGCAGACGCAGGTGAGGCTCTTCTCAACTAGTCGGAAAGAGATTAGAGTCCTAATTAACATTTATATGGATGGGTGAAACAATGAACTACAGAGGCTACCAGAACTAACTGCCTAGGTTCAAGGTCATCCCCACCCCACCTGGCTGCCAGGTGTTTCTGGAGAAAGCTGCAGGGTCGCTGGCCACACACACACACAGGAGTGACATGCTGATTTTGCTCTCCGTTATATCATCTCTGTCTTAAGCTGTTGTGCTGAGGACAGCATTAAATCTGGAGTTCTCACAGCGGGCTCCGTTTGAACCACACTCACAGACCACAATCTCTGCATGTGTCTGCCACCCCATTGTTCTCCTTCCGCTGAGACGTGGTTTTCAAAAGCAGTTGTGTAAACCTCACGACAGCTCTCATTGTCTGTGCATGTGTGTGTTAGTTTAAAAATGCCTGTTGCTGTTACCTTACCTTTCACAAACCTATAAGACTTTTGCCTTCTTTGCACAACAGCCCTGGGCTAGTGTGCACTGGCAGGAAGCCAGCAGCTGGGCACCTTGCTTGTCAGCATTCAGAGTGTTTCCAAAGGTGTTTTTTGGGCAGATCACCAAAAAGTGACTAGGTTCCACCTGCCTCTGCCCGTGCCTTTGTCCCCCACTAAAGCTGACGGGTGCCTCTCCTCTCTCCACCGCCAGAGCCGGGGGCCAGCTCCGACAACGAGGATGATGATGACGAGGGTGACGGGAGCTACCTGCACCCATCCCTCTTTGCGTCCCGGAAGTGTGACCGCCTGGAGGAGCTGATGAAGGTGGTGCCTTTGCCCCAAACCAGAGCTGCTGTGAATTTAATTTCAGAATGTACTCAGCAAGCCTGCCTTTCATAGAAGGGCTGTGTCTTATTTTGTCATTGCTGAGCTCTATTTTGCACTTCTTTTGCTTGGGTTTACTTCGTTTACCCCATTTTATAAAGCACGTAAGCAAACTCTATTCATTGTAACTGTCACAGGCTGTGTAGGACAAGGCAGGCACTCTCACTGTGCAGAATGCGCCATGATGGGCCCGGCCGGCTCGAGGGCCCAGAGACACAGCCTGTCACCTAAAGCTGGGTCCTTGTCCCCATTCCCAGGGGCTGCTCAGCATCCTTGCTTGGGCAGCAGGCACACACCTGCTGCCCCATGGATGGGGTAGGGTCCCCGAGGCTTCTGCTCATGTCTCAGTGGCGGGCAGGGGTCTGACTAGGGTGGGAGGGCTGTGTACCACACTGCTTGGGCTTATAGTGCTGTTGGTGATTAGAAATCAGAAGCTTGCCTGAGGGCGGACTTCGAGTGCCCCTTGTTGGCACCTGCATGCGTGCACATGCGTGCGTGCATGTGCAGGGCATCCCTCA
Source organism: Anoura caudifer (assembly GCA_004027475.1). Lineage (NCBI taxonomy): Eukaryota > Metazoa > Chordata > Mammalia > Chiroptera > Phyllostomidae > Anoura > Anoura caudifer. Next base: position 96,747 of record PVKU01001501.1, on the reverse strand, counting down.
AGCTGCAGATGTCGCTTGGAGGCAAGCTGGCCTTCGTGGCACTGCAGAGCTCTGTGTGGACAGACCACAGGCACCAAGTGACTGAGCTCCCTTCGTCTGCAGCCGCTGAAGGTGGTGGACCCAGACCACCCCCTGGCCGCACTGGTGCGCAAGGCCCAAGCTGACAGCCCTGCCCCTGCCCCACCCTCCACAGACGGTGCAGCTGCCCCGCCCTCGCAGGTGGAGTACCCTGCTGACTGTGAGTACCTCAGAGGCTCCCCCCGCCGGGCCAAACCGCAGGGTGTCCCCAGGGCTGGAGCAGGCAACACAGGGCTGGGGGAGGTGCCTACCCGCCTGTTTAGCTATCCCGTGCTTGAGGCCTGTTTTTGCTCGTCAGCACCCTCTGCGGGGCAGGGAGGATGGGAGGCAGGGGCCAGTGGACGCTGTCCCTCTTCAGAGGCCTCCCCAGTGGCCTGGCTTGGGACTCCCTATCTCCCATGAACCAGGATGGGGTCACGTGGCCGTTGGTCCAGGAACTCGGCTCCCTGCTGGGTGGGAGGCAACCCTGAGCTGTTGAGAGCTGTGCTGAGAGAGTGCAGGGCTGGCAGTGGTGGCCGTGGGCAGAGTTCTGTCGAGGACCCACAGGCCGCTCAGAGCTACTCGACTTCCAAGTCCTGGGGCTGGCTACGGTCTCTGCCTGCAGTCTCTTAAGGTGACTCACAGGAGCCGATCTTGACGGTTGACCCAGGAAACCATGTGGAAGGAGGCGGAAATCAGTGCAAACACTTCGCTTGGGTTCCCACCTGTGTTGGCTGTTAGCTACAGGCAGACTGTGGTTGTCTGGAAAACAGCAAGCAGACACCAGAGGAGTTTGGAAAAGGGTGGCAGTGGGGGACCTGGGGGCAAGGCACTGGCAGTTGAAGGAGACCCTGCATGCAGGCCTAGGACATCGTCTCCCCTGGAATATGAGGCTGAGCCGGTGGCTGTCCTGAGACCTGGGGCCTTGGCCAGGCCAGTGTGAGGGAGCTGCACACCCCTAGTCGGGACTCTAGGGGCAAGGCGAGCGCCTGGTGCCCTGGGTCGGATTCTAGGTGTGCTCTCTGCTGCTGGGAGTCACTTCTCCCTGCTCCGGTGCCACAACAGTTTTTAGAAAATTGTTGGCTTTTTATTGTGCCTTTCCAAAGGGTACGTCTCCTCTCACTCAAACGTCATCCATTGGTGTAAATTTTCATTAAATACGTAATCACAGCGAGGTTACCTGGAAACAGTAGTTGAAGAGAAAGGCTGCTGGTAGAAGACAGGCCCAGCTCTCTGCAGGGGGTGGTGGCGCAGGTGTGGGGGGTAGGCAGGACCCTGGGACCATGTCCTGCACAAGGACGGGCCTCAAAAGGGGGGCGCACCGACTACAAGCGGCACCCACCTCTCACCCAACAGCAAAACCACGTTCAGACGTGAGTGCACATCTCTGGAAATAAGGGTGCTTGGGCAGAGAATCATCTATTTTAAGCCAACAGACACATTCAACTAATGGAAAAAATAAAACTGATGAGAAAGCAGAAAAACTCTCTGAGGTACAAATAGCTTTTACAGTCCAGTTGGAAAACAAAGGCTAATGATCCAGTAGAGAAGCAGCTTTTACAGTCAAACAGGAGAAAGGAGGAGCCCCGTGGGAGGGGATGCCCTGTGGCAGTGTGGATGCCTTGCAGAGCGACCTCACCTCCACCAAGGCTGGCGGTGGCTCCCTGCCTGGGTGGCACTGTGCCCATGACGATGGGGTCCAGCCTCTGCAGGTGGGAAGCCCCACATTCTGTGCACCAGCCACAGCAGGCATCACAAGAACATGGGGCTTCCAGCAGGAAGGCACATGACACATTAGAATCATGTCTTGGGATAGAATCAAGGTTTCTGGGCTGTTGACTCTGTTATTTCACATGTGCAAGTTTGGAACCTGTAATGATTGCAGAGGTTAAATGAAAGACAGGTAGGTGCAGCCTAGTGACATGCCATTTTTCAGCTGTCACAAAGTAAGGAGCAGGAGGGCAGCTGTGGTTTGTACACAGTGGGGAGAGCGAGCTGGCAATATGTTCAGGCCCGAAAATGCACAGACCTTTGACCCAGGATTTCTTCTGGCATCTCCAGACCTGTGTGTGCGGGTGGAGCTGCAAGGGCAGTGACTGTGAGTGAGGTGTGTCTTCAGGGAGGATCGCCAGGTAACCAGAAGGCTCCCAGGGGCTGTCGGAGGGGGAGGGTGGTGTTGAGGGCTCTCCAAGGTGCTGGGCGGAGAGTCAGAGACCAGGGACATGTCCTGCCTTTCTGTGGGCACCTGCCCCGGGGGCTGCAGCCAGGGCCTGGCTTGTCCCCACCTGCCTGGACTGGTGGGACCTTTTGCCCTCAGTAAAAATGCAGGTTGCTTATTTTGAAACTAAAACAGTATCCTGAGTTCAATCTTTGCAGTTCTGTGATTTTTGTTCACAGCCCCAGGCTGTTGGATCAGATCTCTGGGCTGGCAGCCCCTGGGCCTGCCACACCCCTCCTGGCCAGGCTGCTGGGCCCACAGCTGGCCCAGGGAGGGCCCCAGATTTCCCTTCTCCATGTGACTATTTAGTAATCGCCTTAGGGTGCACACAAGTGTACCTTGTGATGTACTTTCTTTTCATTTTTAGAGAGGAGGAGGAAGGGAGGGAGAGAGAGAAGCATCGACATGTGAGAGAAACATCAATTGTTTGCCTTACACTTGCACCGTTAGGAACTCCTTAAATGTAGGCATGGGAAACTAGAATATTTCATTCATTTGCGTGACAGTGAACTGTGTTTCACGTTCTTTATTTTCTGTTATGATTTAGTTGTCTTCTGCTGTTCAACTGTAAATCCTTGCAGAGGAGTCTAATAAGCATAGTTAATTGTGTAGGAAGCAGTAATACTGAAGTACTGCCCAGTGTCGCCACATGTGGTTTTTTAAAAATAAAACGCTAACTTTGTTTTCTTAGATGTTTTATTTTATAAACAGGGTAAGTAGAATTAAACCACATCATGTGGCTGACTTGCTATTTTTGGCTTCTCTCCATTTTTTAAGTGTGGTTTGGCTGTTGTATGTGTGGCATTTTGTTTTTTTCCCTGCAAAATCATGACCTTGAAGTGCTTTACTTACTTTGCAAGCCTGTTTTAAAAAAATGGCTTTATTGTAAGTCAGAAGTAGAAGAAAGTAAAACTATGACCCAAGACCCCATCATCAGAAATGACCAGTTTTGCCACTGGGGGAGCGTCCTGGGCACCGTGGGGGAAACAGCGGTGAGCAGCAAGGGAGACCGGGCTCATGCCTGCAGAAGCAGGCATCCTCTTGTGCAGGGCTGCGGCACTGTGGATGGGGCACTTGTCCTCACTGGAATAAGTTTTAAGTCCTATCTGAACTTAACGTACGAACCTTATAATCAAAAGTCATAGTGACGTAATTGCAGATAAAGTTGCTTCCATATCGAGAATTCAGTTTTAAATGTTTGGAGAACATTAAAGAAAAGAGGTCAGAATTGTAGGGTTTTTTTTAAAAAGCTCAATTTTTTATCTTGGGTTTCAACTATGAAGCTAGAGGAAGTCAAGTGCTCGGTAAAACATCTTCCTTTCACTCCCAAGACTCCTGTGTGTGGTGAGCAAGACTGCGTTGCCCGTGTGAGCATGGTTCTAGTGACAGCTCACTTGGCCACAGCCGGCCCGTCCCACGTCCCTCAGCTGCGCGTCTCTGTCCCGGGGCCAGGAGTCCCCTCCACCACAGCTCCCCCTTTGTCTCAGTTCTTTATCCCGCTTGTCTTGGGGGTTCGAACCTCATAAGCAAGTAACTTTCAACAAAGCTCTGTTTCATGACCTCTCCCACACTTGAGAGGTGCTGCTTCCCACCGCGGTGTGGAAAAGAATACTTGTTTGGTACACAATTCACAGGGAGCATGTGCTTTCTCTGTGACCTTTGCAGACCAGCACCTGGCATGGCCCTTCCCAGCATGGGGCCACCGTCTTTCGCCACCGACTGGTTGGTTGGTTGGTTGGAGGTTTCTGTTAATTGCTCATGCGTGCTTTTTGGAAGCGTCTGTCACCTTCTGACACATGCACGGCTTGGCAGAGGGTGACACACTGAGCCACATGGGCCTGGCACTGAGGAGTGTCCCTGGGTGTTTTAGGAGTGAAGGCCACTGTGATGGGCTGGTCAGCTCCCTCTCCCCGCCCTCGCCCTGCAGGTAGGTGGTGGCTGCTTTTCTGACACTTCAGCTTTCTTCCTCTGCGCCTTAGTGCAGCCCCTTGGCCAGCCTGCCCCCTGAGCGCCGCCGGCCGAGGTGCCCGCCGTGCAGTCTGACCTCCCTCTCTGGAGACGGCTGCTCTTGGGCATCGGGACACCGTTTGTTGGCCTCTGCTGAGCAGACAGTCACTTCCTCCCGGGGCTGTCTCTGTCTCCCGTCTGTCGTTTTTCTGTTGATCTGTTCTTGGCATTCCGCAAGACAGTTTCTGTCATCTCTGGGCAAGGAAGGCGGAAGCGGAGTGGTGCTGCAGAGGTGTGGTTTGGGCCTCCACTGGTCTGCAGGCCCCAGAGCTGGGTCAGCAGACCTCCCCCTCCACAGGGGCTGCTGCCTCCACCACTGTGGTGTGGCGGTCCTGGGGCGGAGGTGGTGGTGGTGGTGCTCCAACAGACCTGGATTTATGGGCATGGAATTTGAATTTCATAGAATGTTGGCATCACAAAATGTTACTGTTTCCTTTCATTTTTAACCATTTAAAAGCACAAGCCCTGCTGTGAGTGCTCCAGGCTGCAGAAAACGGAGCAAGCCCACTGGTCCTACTGGGCTCTTTCCCTTCAGGCTTGCTGGCCCTTTTGTTTCTTTCCTTTGTGCTCAAGTGAACGCCTGTCTCGCTGGGTCTGCCTGTAGCTGGAAGCCTCGGAGGTCACCTGGGCCGCCTGCTACCTGCCTGCTGCAGCCTCCCCTACTCCTATGGACAGTGCTGTCCAGCGGCTGGCCTGGCCCTGCCCTCGCTCCCTAGCCCCCACCCTGAGAGCCTTCCCTCCCCCTCCCTAGTGCCTGCTTCTCCAGAAAACCCGCCCTCTGCTCTCCTGCAGATTCCAAAATTGTCCCAGAACAGGTGGCCTTCCCCGCTCAGGGACAGAGCCCCAGTCAGAACCCGCCCCCCCACCCCCCCGCGCCCACAGCCAACACCCACTGGAGGTTGGGACTGCTCTGCCCTCTGCAGGCTGCTCCCCCACACTCCACATGCCCCTGCCTCTCTCCAGTCTGCAGGCCACATGCCTGCACCACTTCCTATTCACCCAGAGCTCTCTAGAACCTGTTTGGATGTAACAAGCCTCCAACACCTCAACATAGTGTTAATGTTAAGTATTTAAAACTTTCTACCTGAGGGTCACGGAGGAAGAATTTGAGTAGGGGTGAGGGGCAGGCTTTTCTGGAAGCAGGTCCACTTGCTATTAAGAAATCTTTGTGACACGGAGCTGAGCTCTCCAAGCAGCAGCTTGCTGTCTGGAGTTGGTAGCCGGGTGGGGTCTCCAGCTTACCAAGGGGTAGGGGGTTGGTACCAGAGGAGAAACTCAGCAGGGACTCAAGGTAGGTATGAGTCACTGCGTGGCCAGGGGCCACGGTCAGAAATGTGGGGTGCAGGGTGCACTGTCCACTGTCGCGGGGCCCAGTGTGGGGCGCAGAGGGGCGGTGCTGGGCCAGGAGAGGTGGGGTCTCAGGCCTCGGGTCGCCCGTCACTGATACTGTCACAGCCGCCCCAGCCTCACAGATAGCCCTCTCCTGGGTATCTGCCCCTCCCTGACGGAAAGAGGACTCAGGGGAAGCCAGGGCTCATGAGGCTGCCTCAGGTTGGGGGGTCCTTGACTTTGGGCAGCGCTGCCCCAAATGTGTCCAGTGCTGGCCAGTGAGACGCTGCCTCGCCCACCAGACAGCGAGGTGTGGTTGCCGTCAGTGGTGTGGAGACAAATTCCTGGTCTCCTTGCAAAGTGTTGTGACACTGTGTTGGGAAGGACGAGATCCTGTTAGCTGCTGCTCCCAGCCTGTGGTGGCTGCAGCAAGAAGAGGACATGGCACAGGCCGTAGACTGGGCTTGGCTGTGTCTGTGCCCCTGGAGGCAGAGCCTTCCCTGGGCTCAGCTGCATGCTCAGACTCCTGTGACATGGTAGCCAGCGTTCCCAGGTGATGGCAGGAGGGGCGCTTCTAAGGGAAGGGCACCTGCCCTCAGCCCAGCACCCCCGAGTTCAGTGCCCTGCCTTTGTTTAGTGGACGGACCACTCGGGAAGGCCACGGGGGCCGGTGGTCAGTCTGCATCTCAGTGTCACCACAGGGAAGACACTGGGTCTCGGGAGCAGCTCACTTGTGTTGTACAAGGAATGATTAGGTTGCAGTTGCATGACATGTGCTGTTACCTGAAGCTTAATTGTACTCTGTTTTGTTTTTATGGATTCATGTTTCTTGTTGGCTGTGGCCGCAATGTAAGGTGTATCTTGCTTTTCTTAGGCAGGAGGCTGACGGTCCGGGAAAGGACATAGTGTGTCTGTCTTTGGTTGAGATGTGACAGTGGCCTAGGTGGCAGTGTGCTGTCCCCTGTCCCAGGGCCACGGGGCTACACGGGGCATCTCTGTGGGAGGGGGTCACACTCCGCTGTCACAGTGCTGTGTCTTCTCCTCGTTGGCATATTTGCTCAGGTTGGGAGAGGGAGGACCTCAGGGGCTTGATGACCTGGGGTATGGGGCACAACCACCTCTTGGGGGCCGTGTGAGACCTCACAGAAGTGTGTGTCTGTATTTAGAGGCCTCAACTGGGTAGGAAAGGCATGTGTTTGACCCATCGGACAGTCTGTCCATCTGGCAAGGCCTGCAGGCCAAGTACTGCCCCCCAGACGTGCTGCTCAGGTGTTTCTGTGGGAAGATCATGTGGACAGGCTATCGGGGCCACTACTCTTAGCATGCAGTGGACTAGGCAGTGTTCGTGTGTGACCATGGTGAAACGTGTGTGGTCAGTTCCTGCTGAGTCCCTGTGTCACCTCCTGACCTCTGGGGCAGGAGGCAGGGTCCATGTGTTGGTGTCTTCCTAGGGGCCCACGTTCCAGAAAACCGTGGTCAACATAAAGCTTCCACTATTGGTAAAAACTGTGGAAAATCAAAATAAAGTTCCTTATTTAGGAGAACCTTTTACCCACCCTCTAGTGAAGAGAAGCATCAGCCCTCTGGAGTCAGACCCAGTTGCTTGTCTACAACAGGATTAGAAGTTAGAATTCTTAATCAGGCTATTTAATATTTTATGATATTACTGGTTTTGAATACCCCCCCCCTCCACACACACACACACACACGAGTGAACTTACAAGACTTCTAATGGTTAAACCCTGCGCTGCTATCCACCAGCTGTTCACATGTAGCAGGCCACAGTGTGTTGCCATTTGCACTAGCGGAGCCCGAAGTGGCCTCCTGAGTGAGTCACCGCACATCCATTTGGTGGGTGCCCAGGGGCTGCAGGGCACGCAGAGGGCTGGACAGGTGACTCCAGCAGGAGTATATCCTGAGAAAGTAGGGGGCCTGGAGGATGGGGAGCCGGGGTCACCACAGGGACACCAGCTGGGGGACCGGTCCCATCCAGGCAGCCACACAGGCAGAGGTGGCTGTGCTGCTTGAGAGGGTCCCCTGTCCTTGTCAGCACGTTCTGACGTGGGGAGGGCATGGTTGGCCCAGGCAGGTCCGAGTCTGGCTGCTTCGGTCTCTCATCCCTGCTGTGCGTCTGGACATGGCCTGGTCTTTCCAGACACATGCCATGGGGCAGCCTGCCTGGCACCTGAAACATATAGAAGCTGCGCAGGCCCCCACAGCCAGCCCGCCCTGTGCCGCTCTCACCCCCACACCTGTGCTCTGTCCGCAGCGGCAGTGGCGGCCATGTACTATAGCTACTACATGCTCCCGGATGGCACCTACTGCCTGGCGCCCCCACCCCCGGGGGTGGATGTGGCCACCTACTACAGCACCCTGCCAGCCACGGTGGCCGTGTCCAGCACCACTGGAGTGACGGCCACTGCCCCACCCCCTCCCGGGACCACACCACCACCACCCCAAACCACTGCGGAGACGAGCAGCGGGGTGACCTCCACCACCATCACCACAAGGTACCTGCCTGCTCCTGCAGCTCCCGGTGCACCTGTGCTCTTGTGGGGGGCGGCAGGGGGACGGTCTCTGTTACCTGAGTATTTATTCATTACCTAATCCCGAAGTTACTGAATTGATGGGGCAGTGAGAATTGTCCCAACACTCAGTGGTGAGGTGTGAATACTTAAAGTATGGGTCCCGGGCAGTACCCCAGCACTCCTCGTCCCAGACCTGTCTTTGCTGCATACAGGACGGTGCCACAGCTCCACATAGCATACAGGGGCTCCTCTCCTGGCTGCCGGCCACTGAGTGAAGGGGCTGTGACTGGACCCCGGTACCTGCCATTGCCCCAGCGGCCACCCTCAGGCGTAGGCTGAGCAAGTACCTGGTCCTGGGCCCTCTGTGCAGCGCTGGGCTGTTGCGGGTTGAAAAGAGTCTCGTTGGACATCAGGCCACACGCATCGGCCTCGCCGCACAGACACCCTGCTGTCCAGTCAGACGGGGTGGAGGGGGACGAGTCATGCCAGCCAGCCTTTGCTTTTTGAAATAGCAGAAATCAACACTTGAGCTCCTCCTGTGGCTTCGGAGAGTTAGCTTGTACTGGGGGACGCTAGAGACGACAGTGGCACAGTGACACCATGCATCTGTGACTCGTTCACACCAGCAGTGCGGTTTCGGCCCCTGTTGTGAGTGGTGTGACTCCCGTCAGTGGGCCAGTCACCCGGGTGGTCAGCGCCCGCGTGCAGTCTATGGCTCGGTGCTTCAGGGAGGGAGCTCCCCATGACCAACCGCCTCTCCCTGCAGTGCTCTCAGCCCTGTGGCCGCCATCATTCCCCCACCCCCTGACATCCAGCCCGTGATCGACAAGCTGGCTGAGTACGTGGCCCGGAACGGCCTCAAGTTTGAGACCAGCGTTCGCGCCAAGAACGACCAGAGGTGAAGTGCAGGGCTCTGTGCGGTCGCATTGCTGGTGTTTGGGGCTCAGTGTTACTTCTTTGTAGAAAATCTAGTTGCATGATTTCTTTTCTTAGTGTTTTTTTTAATCTGTTTGTGTTTAGATAAATACATCCTGTGATTATGTTAAATTACTTAGAGTTGGGTGGTGTTTTTAATTGCATTACTCTTTTTTATTTGTTTATTATTATTATTATTATTTTAGTAAAAACGGTGGAGTTTTCTCAAAAGGTGGCAATTCGGACTTTTTAGGAATCTGCTACAGAAATTTAGACACATGGCTTAGGGTTTTTGTTGTTGCTTTTTATCGGATGATGTTTTTGGGGGAGCAGTGAAATAAACGCGAGGCGGGGCTTATAGTGTGAAGGGGCATGCAGCACACCCTCGTGCCTCCACCTCCCTCATCTGAGGTGGGCAGGGCGTCCATGTGGCTGCCGCACAGTTGTTGAGGTCGTTGGGATCGACATTGTAACGTGTGCGGCATGGCGCTGGCTACCCTCAGGTGCACTGTCACCACAGCCGGTGCGGCTGCCCATGCCGTGGGCGCATCTATGGTTGACCCAGCTGTTCCCTCTCGGTTGGCAGGTTCGAGTTCCTGCAGCCCTGGCACCAGTACAACGCCTACTACGAGTTTAAGAAGCAGTTCTTCCTACAGAAGGAAGGGGGTGACGGCGCGCAGGTACTAGTCTGTCCAGGCTGCAGGGCAATGGGGTGGGGGTGACTTTCAGGCACAGAGAGCTGTTTCTTCGCAGGACTCAGGAGAGCGCTGGTTGACTCACGGTCCTTCTTAGGGTGGTGTCCATGAGCCTGTGCTGTCTCTCACTTGTCCCACCTCTCAGTTGGAACTGGCTTTAACTGTTGAAACTCTCACCCACATTCGCAGTTCACTGATTATCAGTCTTTTGTCCAGCATGTTCTGAAAAGCACTGGATAGTTTGGTGGGCTGCTTTTTACATACTTCTAATGGAAGCTGGGTCCTGTCCTGTGCAGTGACAAAGATTAGATGTGTAAAGTGTCAGTTTGCACACCCACAGGAAGCACCTCCCCCTGTCCTTGTCACCCTTCCTGCTGCCTCTGCTCTGCAGACGCCCTGGCACGGCCACTGTGAAGGCAGAGAGAGCAGGGAGCAGGCCTTGCTCTTGGGTGGACTTCCTCATGCTCGCCTCTGGCAGCTGCGGCTGAAGAGCACTGACCTATCTGTGGGCGGTGGGCCTCATTCTGACTCTGCAAGTGTTCCCAGGCCTTCTCCCCCAGGAAAAGGCGACCAGTGTGGTCCCACAGTGGTACAGAGCTCCAGGAGGCTCGCATGCCTCCAGGGACACGTCCGACCACAGCCTCCTCCGGTCTACTGTTCCATAGCCCTCGGAGCAGGGGTGGGGAGCGTGTTCCCCGCTGCTACTTCGGTGGCAGCCTGGGGGTGCAGGTGTCCGGGGGAGACCTGCATGACGATGGTGTCCTTTCCTGAGGCCTGGTGTCTGGTCACATTCATGTCTGCAGGCTGTGTCAGCGTCAGAGGAGGCTCCTGGGGAGTCGGCCCCTGAAAAGCCAAGTGACCTGGGGGAGGACAGTGCAGCTGAGGACCCAGCCGATGCAGGAGGAAGAGGTGGCTCGGGGGGGAAGAAGGAGTCAGCATCCAGTAAAGCTGCCGCGGACGGGAAGCTCGTGAAAGGTACGCTGGGCTCAGCCTCAGGTGTCCCCCTGTGTTGGCAGGAAGGGGCTCTGGGCTCTGGGGCGGGGCCCACTTTGGGCCAGTGAGGCGGAGCCCTGCCGGGGGTGCTGAGCAGACACAGGCTCAGGGCCGCCTGGCAGATACCCGTCCCTTGGCCGCCCTGCTCTCAGTGTGGTGGGTGTGTGTTGGATGCTCTGACTGAGGGGCCTCGGACTTGCAGACTGGTTTACATGCAGACTGTTGTCCCAGGAGGTGTGTTTTCTACCAGGCAGAGCTCCGCTCGCCTCACTTCAGTTACCTTTTATGGTCTCGGAAGGAACTTGTCATCGGCCAGCACAGACAGACATGAAACAGCCAGTGTAATAAGCCTTGGAAAGCTGAGTTGCGCAAGTGCCTGGAGAAGGGCACTTTGCGACTCCGTGGCAGCAACGCCTGGGAAAGAGGGGCAGGTGGCAGGCCGGGGCAGCAGCCCCACCCTGAGAGGAGTGCAGTGGGCTCAAGGCAGAGCCCCCTCCACACCCGTGATTGTATTGTGGGGCCAAGAGAGCGTTCTCCGCTGTCTGAGCCCAGGTATCTGGAGAGCTGCAGGCCCCATGCAGGGTGAGGACAAGTCCCCGGACTGTGCGGCCAGGGCACCTCTGACAGTGACGGAGAAACAGGAACTTTAAACCTAATTTGTATTCTCGGACAAGTGAAGTTACGTTAGAACTAGTTTGCCCATTACTGCACACTTTGGCTCAGGCCCGGGGCACAGCATGTGGAGCCGGTGCGGGAGGGAGGGTGGGCGGGCCTGTGTGAGGAGGTGGCCATGAGCTGAGAGGAAGGAGCCAGAAGCCAGCAGGAGGGAGCTGGACAACTCCAGGCGGAGTCCGGCCAAAGGGAGCCTGGGGCTTGTCCCTGATGCCCTGGAAGCTGGGGGGCTGCCAAAGTACTTTTCCTGAGGGGATGGGGTTAGCAGAAGTTCCCTAGAGGAGCTGACTCCTCACCTCAGCTCTCTAGCTCAGCTTCCTGGGCAGTGCCCTGGCCTCTGTCTCCTCACCTGTGGGTGGGAGGGGCCAGGAGCCAGGTGAGGCACGAGGACAGCATGTCAGTTCAGTTATTGCATCACCTGCACTGTGTAGTGAGTAGCAGTGGCCTGGCCCTGGGGTGTGGGTGCGTGGGTGCCAGCTACACTGTGTCCACACAAAGTGTGTGCTCAAGGTGGATGGTGTTCGAGAAGCTTCCACTGAGTGTTCTGTTTGTGGCTTGCTTACTGTTCTAATTTGGAGGAAGAAATGATTTGGGAAGAATTGTTTTAAAGTTATTTTGTGGTATAACACTTTAGCCCCAAGTTACTTGGGGTAATTTTGTTAAAGAGAACACATTCTCTTTAACAAAGAGAGCGCATGGCCAGTGGTGACTCTGTTGGCTGGAGCCTCTTTCCAAAACCAGAAGGTTGTGGGTTCCACCCCCATCTGGGTGTCAGGTCCCTGGCCCAGGCATGTGTGGGAGGCAGCCATTTGGTGCTTCTCTCTGTCCCTTCTTCTCTGTCCCTTCCTCTCTTCCTCTCTCTCTCAAAGCAATTAAAAATGTCCTTGGGTAAGAATGAAAGAGGGGGGACCACATCACCACAATAGGCAATGAAGGGTCAATAATGTTAAACTTGTTTTCTCTGGAAAGTTTCCCACATTTGCAGAAACGGCGTGACCCCACCCCACGCCGTGGGTGCTCAGCCCTCGGCCCCCACCAGCCAGCCGGCCCTGCCCCACCCCCACCAGCACAGGGAGCAGCCCCCAGCAGGGCGGCCGCTGTCGGTGGGTGTGTTGGCAGAAGGCATGGGCCAGGGTTGGCGAGGACACTCAGCGTCCCACCAGCGGGGGCTCCTGTCGGTGATGGGTGGGAGGGCTGCGGCCCTGGGTGTCGTCACTGGAATGTGCCACTGTCCCCGCCTGTCCTCCACAGCGTCATTTGCTCCAATCAGCTTTGCCATCAAGGCCAAAGAAAACGACCTCCTCCCGCTGGAGAAAAACCGGGTGAAGCTGGACGACGACAGCGATGATGACGGGGAGGGCAAGGAGGGGCAGGAAGGTGCCTGCGCAGCAGCTGGCGCTGACCCAGCGGCAGCCCCGCCCTGCGTGGGCGTCGAGGAGAAGCGGCCCCCACTCACCCAGGAGGAGCTGGAAGCCAAGCAAGGTCTGTGCGGGCCAGCCTCTGAGAGCAGCTGCCGGGAAGCTCTCTGGGGGGATGATGGCCACTGCCCCCTGTGCCAGGGGTTGGACATGGGGGCCTCTACATGCGGTTTTCCTTTCCTGGCAATTTGGCTGCTGCACTTTCTGTGGCCGGCCCACACAGCAGGCCAAGCACAGTGGGGAAAGGTCACTTTTCAGCTACAAGGTGCCTCGTGGTCAGGACCTCGTGCTGACCTCATGATTCGTGTCAGCTCTGCACTGTGTGTGGGCTGAGGGTTGTCCCAGGGTGTCCATCACACACTAGGGCTGTGCGCATTCCTGTCTCCGAGAGCCGTCCCAGGTTCCCATTGTCCCAACTGTCACGGCCCTTCCACTGTCTGACCTGGGTTTTGAAAGTGAAGTATGGAAATACTACTCATAAGCATTGTGAACTGTTTCTCTCAGAATTCAGCTTTCTGGGTTCATTCATCTATCCTGAAATTTGCGTGCCGTCGGCCTTTCAAAACTACTGTTGCCATCTGGGGCCCTTCCCAGCCCACGGCAGTGAAGGCTGCGAGGCCTTATACGGATGGCTCGCTCTGAACACCCGTCTCTATTCTGTTTCCCCTTCAGCAAAGCAGAAGCTGGAGGACCGGCTGGCAGCTGCTGCCAGGGAGAAGCTGGCCCAGGCGTCCAAGGAGTCGAAGGAGAAGCAGCTCCAAGCAGAGCGGAAAAGGAAGGCTGCCCTGTTTCTACAGACCTTGAAGCAGCCTCTGCCGGAAGCGGAAGGCGGGAAGGTTGAGGAGAGCCCTTTCAGCGTAGAGGTGAGTCCAGGGTCCGCGTCTCCTTTGAGAGGATGCGCTGTCACCGGGAGCTGGGCTCATGGACTGCTGGCCGTGTGGTCCCCCAGCCTCAGCGAGGCCCTGCCCCAGGTGGCTGCTGTCGCTGTCCCTGTGCAGCAGGGCTGGGGAGCCTGGTGCTCGCACCTTTTGAGATGCAGCCTCTGAGCCGCTGGCTAGGGGGCTCTGTCGTTGGCACAACACCTGCCACTGAGCGCCCCCTCACACCACAGAGTCTCACACAGGGGCAGTTAGTCTGCTCCTCAGAGGGGCCGCCCTTCCAGCCCCTTCCTTCCGGCCCCTTCCTGAGCTGTGCGGCCAGGACTTAAACCCTCCTGTGGGGTTGGAGTGGCCTCCCTGTCAGGATGCAGAGACATAGCTGCAGGCCACACGCCTGTACCACTGCCCTGCATGTTCTCTGCTGCAGTTGTGCTGACGTCTAAGTCTTAGGCCCCCACTCAGAACTGACCTTGGCTGCACGTGGCCTCCTGGTTGGTTGGTTTTCCTGTGGAGAGCAGTGTTCTGAGTTTGCACGCTCAGCACTCTGTGGAAGGCCCAATTGGCTTGCTCGCCTGGAGCCTCTCAGAAATCATAACAGCTATGCTGTGTCCAGGGATGGCCAGTGCTGCGCCTGCCCTAGGCAACTCTTGGCTGAGCTGCGGCCATCCCACCCAGAGCAGAGGATGCGCGGAAGGGCACCTGCGGACATTCGCTGGCTCTGGGCTAACTATGAACAGCTAAAGAGACCACTCATACCCCTGGAGCAGCAGAGAAAAGGACTTCCGGGAAAGGAAGGAAGGGCACAGTCTAAATCACATCCAGTTTTATGGCTGCAGCTGCAAGGGTTACGTCGCAGCCATGGCAGAAGCTGGGGAGAGTGAGGACGTGTGCGCAGCTGTTACTGGGATGGTAGAGGAAGGGCTTGCTTAAAAGGCATCAGCATCCATAGATGCTTCACCCGGCTATGTGCATGGCGGCATCTGTATTTCCCAGTGTGATTGTGGGTTAATGAACACTCGGTCCCCACCAGGATTACCCGCCGTCGGTCCTGTGTTACCTGTCCATGTGTCACCGAATTACCTCCCTGTGAGCGCAGATGGGCAGCTCTCCCTGGCGCCTGTGTGCGCAGCGCCTCTGCCTCTCTCATCCTCGAGCGCGCATGTGGGGTCTGGGAAGTGTTGGTATGGCTGTGGGTGCTTCCTGTGGGAACCCCTGGGCTAACCCTGCTGGGGGTCTGGTGGGAGAGGTTGCCATAAAACGATTTCAGCAAAAGTGTGGTGTGCTGCCAGATGGTGACAAATGACTCTAACTGCTTAGAGATGGAAATACTTGAGTTAAATCAGCAGTTGTCATAAATGAGATTCATGCTCGAAACTAATTTTCGCCTAAAGTGGCTTCCAAGACAGTGGGACACCCTGAGCCCTCTGCCAAGTGTCCAGGCGCTGACTCACCGGCCCTGGCATGTGAGGCAGAGCTCAGCATGGAGCAGCTGGGGCTTGGGGTGCGCAGCCCCAGGGGAGCTGCCCAAGTCTGGGGTGTGTGCTCTCAGGCGGGAGTCTGGTACCGTGCCCTTTCAAGTCACTGTGCACCATGCACACGGCAGTGACCTCAGGACAGTTTTAGGTAACAGTGATTTCCTCCCATCAACAATCCTGCCAGGTCTACAGGTCCAGCCAGAGCTGGAAAAGGAAGTGAGGCCCTGGCCGGTGTGGCTCAGTGGATTGAGCACCAGCCTGTGAACCGAAAGGTCGTTGGTTCAATTCCCAGTCAGGACACATGCCTGGCTTGTGGGCAAGGTCCCCAGTAGGGGGCGCATGAGAGGCAACCACACCTGGATGTTTCTCTTCCTCTGTCCTTCCCTTCCCCTCTGTCTAAAACACTAAATAAATAGTCTTTAAAAAAATATTTTAAAAAACGTATGTGAGACCCATGGTAGCATGTGTTTGTCAAGCCTGTTTCCCACCCAGTGACCATAAAATCGAGTTTGCACTGTTGGCAGTGCCCACGAATGTGTCCACCTGGATGGCTGCAGGCACAGAGCCGCTCTGAGTCAGGGAGGGGTGGGGACAGGCCAAGCTTCCCCAGGGGACAGAGTCAGCATGTGGTCTGCAGACCCCCTCCCTTGGGGAGAGGGATTGGTAGAGGCCTAGGCTTGAACAAGGCCTGAGGAGCCACTGTAGTCCAGAGAGGTGACAGAGACCTGCCCTCCGAGGTGGCCTGGTGAACCTGAAGAGTTTATGTGGAGAAAGCAGAGCTGAATGGCCTGAGAGCAGGCTTGGCAGAGCCTGACCTGGGAAGGAAGAGGGGTCACTGGCAGGGACAGCATGGCCCCCTCCTGTGTGCCAGCCCTACAGGGTAGGGCACAGTCCCGCAAACAGGGTGCCCCTCCATCCCCACCAGAGGTCGTAGCGGTGGGGCCCCTCCTGGAGAGCGTGGAGGACACATCTTCAGTGAGTCTTGAGGCTTATGAGAAAGTCTTGAGTCCGTGTGTGATTATCCTGTTTCCTGGTGAATGTGGTATCACTCCACAAGTGAGATTCGAGTGTCACACTCAGCAGCCTGCTCTCGAGCCACTTGTTCTCCCACCGCAGGAGACATCATTGCTGGCGTGCGCGGATGCGCTGGCGACCAGTCGCTGTGGCCGAGGGGCTGATGGGATCACCTCCCAGTGTTACTGGGGGGTGCATTTCTGAGGATTCTTATAAGTGACTCCGTTTTCAAAAGCTCCCCTTCATTTCTCTCGACCACGGTGGAAACCGGCCTATGTTCCCCTCCCCCGTGATGCTTCCTGCTTCGGTCACTGCTGCTGGGACACTACCACTCCTCCCCGAGGAGGCCGTGCAGCCACCACCGTGTGCAGCGGATGGTGCTGCCTGGCCTGTGCCAGTGTCCCTGCTGCTGAAACCCGGTGGACAACGCCATGGACGTCTGTGTTCCTGCATGTCTACTGCCCAACAGGGAGGTTTTCTTAGGCACAGCACAGAGTGAGTGGGCCTGTGTGTGCCAACCCACACAGCGATGGCCTGCGTCCTCTCACACCCCTGTGACAGGGCGGTGTTTTAAAGCCAAGGAAGAGCCTCTTTTGTTTAGGCTTTCTTTAAAGATTGTTTTTGGAGCGTACAGATGCCCATTAAAACCGACTTGCCAGAGGCTCCTTTCCAGGGGAAGGTCTCAAAAGAGCAAGTGCAGCTCTTTGTAACACAGTGCCCACTTGTCACGTCTGGCTGCTGTGGCTGGAGTGGGTGGGGAGGAGGAGTCCTCTCTCGGGTGGGCTCGGGAGCCTCCATCGCCTGAGTGGCCATGCACTGCCTCAGAGCTGTGCAAAGTGGCACAGCCCTGTCCTGGGGCTGCCACAGCCCGTTGCTATGAGGGCCTCGCTGGTGGAGCTTTGTAAGTGGACAGTTTTAAATGCCATCTTTTCCTCATTGACACCAAGATGTCTGCTTCGGTTCCCAGGAAGCCAGCCCTGCAACCTGCCCGCTGCTGAGCGGGGGCCGGCCTCTGCCGGCTGTGGACGCCAAGCCCCCTGAAGGGTCCTTGAGCAGAAGCAGAGACCCTCCCAGGGAAGCAGAGAGAGAGAAGAAGAAGAAGAAGCACAAAAAGCGGTCCCGGACGAGGTCGCGCTCCCCCAGGTACCACTCGTCGTCCAAGTCCCGGTCCCGGTCCCACTCGAAGGCGAAGCGTTGCCTGCCCAGCGCCTACCGGATGGCGCGGCGCTCCAGGTGGGTGTGCAGCCATGTCTGCCTGGGGTAGGGGGTGGCCTGCAGGCCCAACAAGGGGCTCTGGAGATGACTCTGTTTTTACTTACCTCTAAACCTTGTGAGTCACTGCCAGGTTTTTAAAAAACTAGATGATTTTATTTAAATTTTAACTGGCCTTGGATGAAGCCAACACAGTGCATTTGCTGAATGTTGGGCGAGTTCCCAGGGTTGGGGGCTGGTGTGTGTGGAGGGGTGGACTCCACCCTGCCCCTCCCCCACCCCACCCCCCGCCCGTGTAATGGCAGGACAGCAGAGGGCTCTGTCTTGGGCATGCCCCACCCTCACCCACTCTGCTGGGGGGAGCAGCAGGGGGGTGGGCACGGGGCAGCTCCACCTTCCTGGCAGCAGCTCACCTCCAGACCTCCCGCCAAGGGTCACCATGTGCCCTGACGCTATCTGGTCCGGGAGCCAGCCTGGCCTGTCCGGCCCCCGCAGGTCCGCTCACGGAAGCCTTTAAGGGACACAGGATGCACTTCTCAGTAAAGCGGTTTTGCTACTGCTGCTGCTGTTCTAAGTAACTGGCTTGCAGGAGGCTCAGAAAGCAGGTGTCTGGTTTGGAAACTCAGGTTGCAAGTTGATAGCCTTCCCACGCTTCTCTGGGCATGGGGGCTCCGGCCACGCTCTCCTCCCACAGGGTGTTGGAGACCCCGTGGGGATGCGCCCACCTCCCAGAGAGTTATACGGGATGTGTACAGGCTGTGTGGGGGCACGCTTTGGGTTGAGATGTGTGGTTCCTTGCTCTTTGTGGTGAATCGCGTAGCAAACCAGTGAAGGGATTGACTCAACTTCCCCGTCCTGTCACTTAAAGGAGGGATTGGAGCCCGTCACCACAGGGTGATGGTCCCTGCACGGGGGCGGCCAGCTGGTCTCCCTTCTGTGGGAACCCAGCCACCCAAGTCAACAGCCTTCAGGAGACAGCTGGCCCTTCGGGACCTCGGACGACGGCCAAGTTGGGCCCTCCTGGTGTTCAAGCTGGTCAGTGCCGGGTCCTTGGGCTGGTCCCTGTTAAGAAAACCATCCAAGTTCCATGATGCTTGAATGTTTTTCTAATTCAGATGATTTCGGCTTCTTTGTAAGAGGGCCTCTGGCCTCGTCACACAGGCGATTTACTCAAAATGTGGAGTTCCCATTCTTGCCCTGCGTCAAGGTGGCCATTAAGAGCTGAGTGACAGAGTAAAAGCTTTAGAGCTTCTTTGATTAAAAGGAAACCGGAGGAAGCACTGATGTGGCTTCCTGCCCCCAGTTCCAAGGTGGGATTTTTTTTCCCCAGATAACTTGGAATCTGCTAACAGCCACTTCACTTTCTTTTTCTTTTTCTTTTTCCTTATCTTTTTCTTTTTGTTTTTCAAGGATACAGTAATTGATTTTCTTTGGGGTGGGGGGCGGAAAGAGAAACATCGATGTGTGAAAAATCTTGTCAGTTGCCTCCCGTATGCTTCCGACCAGGGATCAAACTTGCAACCTGATTACAAGTGACTGGGATTCAAACCCTCCACCTCTTGGTTATGGACGGTGCTCCAGCCACCTGAGCCTTCCTGTAGCTAGGTTTAGACCATGGACTCTCCTCAGCAGTTGTCCAAGGTCTTGAAGGGCCAGCTATCTTCTGCGGGCTGTTGACATAGGCGGCTGGGTTCCCATGGAAGGGAGTCCAGCTGGCTGCCCCAGTGTGGGGACCATCACCCTGTGGGACCGTCACAAGCCCTGGCCAGGGCCAGCCAACTCACCACAGAGAAACCCACCACCTGCCGCCACTGTGACGGCACTGTGTTGTTGCGGGGATCAGCGCTCAGGCCCCGAGAACCGTCTGACCCCTGGCAGCAGGGGCCTCCATGTGGGGGCGCCGCAGGGGCTGTCACGCTGGCCAAGCAGAGGGGCTCGGTGTGCACCCCGCCCACCCCCCTCAGCGCGAGCACAGAGTGTGAGCCTGGCGTCACAGCCACTGCCTCCCAGGGACACTGAGCACGGACGGCCCCTGTCCCAGCCTTACCCGGGCGGCTGCAGAGCAGGGCAGTTACCGGGCAGCTGTGCCCTCGAGCAGTTGGACGCTGGGGTCCCTTCTGAGGGAACATCTGGTAAAATGTGCTGTTGCGTAAATCCGAGGGGAGGTCTGAAGCGACAGCGCCAGGGTCCGGCTGTGCGGTCCTTTGGCAGGGGCTTGGGGCTTCCTCAGGGATGCCGCTCCAGCCGCCTTCAGAATAACGGTGGATTATTTCAGCACTTATTGTAATTAAAATTCAAGGTAGACTTTTTTAAATGGCAAAATCAAACTGCTCTTCTTTATTGTTTTTGAGTGGGTTGTCATAGAAACAGAAGAAAAAGAAACTAGGTTTTTCTTCAGATTTCTGCTCATTGCAGGTCTTTCCAAAACAGTAATTTTGCAGAATGAACAAAAAACTAAGGATCCTGAACTCATCATTAAAGGACCCTCCATGAAGGATCTTGGCCCCCCAGGGAGGGTCCTGAGAGGAAATGGCAGTGTGGGTGGCTGTGTGGGCCTGGTTGCTGTGTGGGCCTGGTTGCCACGTGGACAGCGCACTGCTGTCAGGGCTGAGTGTCTTTCCCAGGCCAGTGGATGGAAGGGTGAAATAGTAACACAGGGCTCTGCGTCCGAGAAATGCCATTCATTAGCTTACATCATGCAGCCCAAGCTCTCAGGAGGATGCGGGTCTGAGCAAGCGGGGCGGGCAGCTGGCGCTAGGCTATGCGAGCCCAGAGGCCCCCCGCGTACGGCATATGCAGACAGGAGACACGTCCAGGCCCCCTCCAGCTCATCACATTCCACTGTCTTCCGTGGACTCACTGCGCCTGCTGCCTCCCTTCCTGACTTTGGCAGAGTGGCTGTGCGCGGAGGCTCGTGGGGTCTGGGCGGAGGCGGAACAGGGACAGTGGGCCTGGCCAGCAGGGGCTGTGCGCTGGCAGTGGCAGAGTCTGGTGCAGCCGGGGCTCTACCGCAGAGCTGTGAGTGCCCAAGAGGACAGACAGGCATGCTGCCCCCACACCAGGCTGGGTCCCCTTGCTCCCCCCGTAGGTGGGCCACCCTGTGGTCAGCCAGCTGGATTCAGCCACCCGTATTCCCTGCCCAGGTCCCGGTCACGGTCCCCTCGGAGAAGAGCTCACTCTCCCGAGAGGCGCAGGGAGGACAGAAGCGTCCCCACCGCCTACCGGGTGAGCAACAGCCCCGGAGTCAGCAGGAAGCGGACCCGGTCCAGGTAGGTGTCTGTGTTCTACAGCGCTGTCCATCGGGGGGAACTCGGAGGTGGGCCCGTGCTTCCCACACTGGCTGCGGGTCCCCAGGGAGCCAGAGCTGGGTGCACACCAGGTCCTTGAGCAGCTCTTCTCTGCCGTGGGACATGGAGCCAGGGCCGGGCCCTGGGGCTCGTGTGCAGACGCTCCGGGTCCCAGGGCCCCAGTGTCCATCCCTACATCCAGCTGCCCCTCAGGACCACACCCACATGCCCTCACCTAGGGGCAGGGAGCAGAGGGGAGGGACAGTGATGAGGAATGTCGGAGGTTCAAGCCTCAGAGGAGATCCCAGCAGTGACCAGGCCCTGACCGCCAGGGGAGACCTGTCTCCATGGAGGAGAGTGCAGGTGGCCAGCTCCCTCGTCTGTTGAAGGAGAAGCCTCAGCTGCTGCACCTGGTCTGGGCCTCCGACACCCGGCAGGCAGGGCTGCCATCTTGCTAGGGGACTGGGAGCAGGACTCCGAGACGTTGAGGGCTGGCCATTCACACTGGAAGCCTGGGCACTGCCACTAACTCGACAAGACATGTGGGGCCCCCTGGCCCTCTCTGGGCCCTTGGAACCCAAGCCGAGGAGTATGACAGGCGTAGGGGCTCCATAGGCCAGTAACAGCGTCTCCTGTGCGGCCGAGGGCCTTTGGGAACCATGCTGTCTGGTGCTGGTGCTGACACCCCAAGGCTCTGCATCACTTGGCTGGTGTGTTTTCATTCTCCCCAAAATGAAGGGGCCTCGTCTTCGGTGTCCCTGCACAGGAGTTAGTGCAGCCTCCGGGTCCAGCTGGTGATCACGGTCCTGGTGACAGAGGTGCCAGAGAGGGCCAGGTGCAGCGTGCCCTGGGGCCTTGGCTCCGTGTCCTGTGCTGCAAGCCGTGAGCCAGGACACTCGGGTTTCAGCACCTTCCAGAGGACAGATCCCCAGTTTCAAGTGTGACCAATGGTCACTGCTCTGGGACAAAAACCCAGCCACTGCCCAACCCATCTGTGCACAGGAGATGCGCGTTGGGCAGCCTGCAGGGCCCCTCCTCACCTTCACAGGGGCAGTCCCGATAGGCCATGTTCGCAGAGGGTCCTCCCAATACCCAGCTCGTTCTGTGGTGGTCCCATTAGTTGATAAAATGTCATCTTTTTAAAGTCCATTTTAAATTTTACTCCCAAGTTGGGTCATGGCTGAACATTTAGAGTTTATCATTTTCTTCAGTCTGTGTAGAGGGTATGGTCCAAAATTACTGCTTTGTAGCACAAGGTGCCTCCTAGCAGAATGGTCCTTCCTTCAACCGTCAAGCTGAAGAGCTGCCATGGGAGGGATGGGGTTCATTGGGAGTCATCGGGACTGTGCACGCTCTGGAGCCAAGACAGCCAGGCAGGCCACGCTGCCTGCCGTGAGGACGATTGCACTGGGGAGCCTGGCCCTTCGGCCAGGAGCTGCCCATGCCAGAGCGTGGGTGGCACCGGCTTGTCTTATGCTCTCAGTCACAAGCCCACAGTCGTCTGTGAGGCCAGGAGACATCCTGTCAGCAGTCAGACCTCCCCCAGCCCCCTGCTCAGCAGACGGGGCTCCTGGCTTCAGTGGTGGCAGGTTGGGGGCTTACCCGCCCAGTCAGGGTCACCCAGCCCAGGGGCTGGGCCTCCTGCCAGCCTTGAAGGGTGATTTCCACAAGCTGATCCTCGAGCACTACTCTCACTGGATTCTCACTTTGAAATCTTTATAACTTCCTGGCATATTAGGAACTCACCGTTTACAAATAGTGCAGCGAGCACCCAGGTGCAGTTGGCTCAGTGGTGCCTGCACTGGGCCGCACTGGCTTGCTCTCCCTGCCCCCTTCCTCCCGTTCCTGTGTGTTGGTGACTTGGCAGGTCCAGGCTGCTGCAATCTGGGTCCCACAGTCTGGATTTGTCCTGTGTCCTCCTGGCTGGGCTCCTGTCAACTGTCTTAGCGAGAAGAGGGTTGGGTGGTATGTGACTTCCCACTGGGTCACACAGGAAGCACAGTGTCCACCTGTCCCCTCGCTGGTGGCGCTGGGCAGTGGCTCTCGGTTCAGGCTGCACCCGAGTGTTGAACTACCTTCTCCCCTGAACCGGGGAGTTACGAGGGGGGGACATCGTGCATGTCCTGTGCCAGCAGCTGCTGCTCGTGGGCGTGCGCATTCCTGCCCAGGTGGCAGCGGGACCATGGCTCTTCTGTCATCCCCCCTTCTCTCAAGAAGATCCTCCTTCATTTTAGCACCAGTGCAGGCTCTGGCCTCGGGGGGGGCGGGGCTGGTTCCCATTGATTGTGCAGGAATCCATCACCATTGTCTCTGTTTGACAGTGACACCATCTTGGGCCAGCCCACCTGGTTGCTTTGGGCCCACCAGGGGGCCCAGGCATGGGGAGGGGGGTGTTTCTCACTAGTGAGGTCCCTCAGACAGGGCCCATCATACGGCAGTACCCACTGCAGGCCCATTGTGCCATCCCCAAGGGGAAAGATGGGCACAGGGGCCTGTCGCTGCTGTCCTGGTACAGGGCCCTGCGCGGTGGGCAAGCAGCGATTAGACAGCAGGCAGCGGCTCTTGCATTGGAGCTCCCAGCACACTGTGGTCACTGGAAGGTGTGCACTGCAACCCCCTAGAGTGGCTGCTGAACGGCAGTCATGGCAACGATGGCCAAGGGTGGAGACAAACCCTCCACCCCAAAGGAGGCAGGAGGGGCACAGAGAACGAGTGGAGAAGCTGCAGGAAGAGCTAGGCACTCGCCCTGCACATTGTCACACCAGGCTGCCTGAAGACGCAAGTCCAAGGCAGAGACTGTCAACTGCACCCAGAGCAAACTGGTCACGGCGGTGTGGCCGCTGAGTGCCTGCGCTGGGCGCCTCCTGGTGACCGAGGGTCAGTTCCTCCTGTGCCTTGCCTCAGCCTGCAGAAAGGGTCTTGAGCTGAAGCAGAGTAGGGCGGGTGCCAAGAGGGTGTATGGCACACTCACCAGCCACGCACTGCAGCCCAGGCAAGAGGGCCTCCACATCCAGGCACATGGAGCTGACCCCGTGGTGAGTGGAGAAATCCTTGGGAAAGGTACCTGGACAACTCCCAGATAATTTGGAAATGAATGCTATTTTGTAGTTACTTGTAGGTCAAAGAAGAAATCACAAGAGGAAGTAGAGAATATTTTGAAGTTAATGGTAATGAAAATGTTGCATATCTTGGAGGGGGCTGTTGCACTTATGAGGAAGCCAGTAGTTTGAATGCTCGTATTATAGAAGGAGGGAGGTTTGCAAATGATCCACTCTTCTAAGAAGCCAGAGAATGCAGAGCAAATTGGTCGGTAGAAACCAGCAAGTAGTAAAGATTGAAGATCATATATCAACAGACATTAATAAGGATGTAAATGTTATTCCAGCTCATTTGACAACTCAGGAAATGGACAAATTCCTGAAAGAACTCGCAAACTGACAACAGAAGAAATGGAGAATCTGAGCAGCCCGGTCTGGCAAAGGGGGCGGGTTTACTTACCATTCTGCATTTCCATGGAACAGCTCTGGTCAGTAATTCTAGCAGGCGCTTGAGACGGAAGGAACACCAGCCTCACAGCACTCTTGAAAGGAGATAAGAGGCCGGAGTGGCTCCCCGCTCGCCCCATGAGGCTGTCAGTGTGATGGGTGCGGGTAGGGGTAGGGGGTGTTCACAGACCAGCACCCTCAGGAGCACAGATGCAAACCCACCAGGAAGCACTGCCTGGTCTCAGTCCAGCAGTGTGGGGGAGGACAGCACGTCTGGACAAGTGGGTCTGTCTCAGGGGCGCAAGGCACATTAGCTCTCGGAGACCACGCGTCACACCTTGCTGCACCCACAGAGTGAGTGGGGGAAGCCCAGCCACAGCTCCATGGGTGCAGAGAAAGTGGCACAGTTTGCTGACAAGCGCAAGGGAGCAGCTCTTAGCATAGAGGGCACAACGGGAACACCCTCCCTCTGACACAGGGCCTGCTCATGGGTGAGAGCCTCCGAGAGCTGAGACGGGCCCCGGCGTACACTCTGTGAGGTGGGGCGCACAGCGAGGACAGCAGGGCAGGGGAAGGCAGAGAAGGCGTCATGACCACTGGGGGTGGGGGGACAGCGACTGTCCTTTCACTTGGAGGCATATCGTGTGTGTGCACCAGCCTGGACACTGGGAACAGGGTTGAAAGAGGGCCATTCATCAGTGTCAGGACACAGCCGAGCTACGGGCAAGTGGAAGGGAATGGGTAGGGACCCTCTGCACTGAAACCACGGAACCATCAGGGAACAGCTTCAGAAATGGATGTGAGCACCCAGAGTCCACGTCTGCAGCAGGAGGGCCCAGTGTGTCTTGGGTGTCCCTGTCCCATTGGCCTGCAGGCCCAGCGCAGCGCCGTTGGGCCCATGGCTCCTGTGGAGGGCACCAGGTTGGGGCAGGGGCAGGGTTGGGGGGGCCTTGCCGGCAATGCGTGCCAGGCAGCAGGGCTTACAACTGACTCCAAGGCTCATTTAGGGCGACTGTAGCCCGGAACAAGGAAACCAGAGCCGTTCCACTTTTTGAAGAAAACTAGGAGACGTTCATGGCCCTGGGGTCACGTAGACTCCCGAGGGTGTGGAGAAGCCCACCACAGGGAAAGGCTCCACACTGGGCTGTGTTACAGTCAGCTGCACCCAGGAGGCACCGTGATGGAAGTACTCAGGCAGGCCCATGCCGGCAGGCATGTACAGTGGGCGGCTTGATTGGAAAGGGGCAGGTGATGTGAATGACCCTTCATGACGGGACATACGTGAGAGCCCAGTGAAACAACGCATGAGGGGCCCAGGGAGAAGCCACCTGTCGCTGGGGAGAAAGGCCAAGAGGCGACAAGAGGGACATTACCACGTGTTGGCAACGGTGTGGAATGCCTGACCTCTGTGACACGAAGTCACACAGGCCACTCTGTGGCCAGCCATGCGAGTGCCGGGGACAGGCACAGCCGCTGACCGCAGAGGCAGCTCGGTCCGTGGTAGCACAAAACCAGAGTCAGCCAGGTGTCTGCTGGCAGGAGGAGCCTAGAGGAGCACACAGACCGAGCAGCGCAGCCCATGGCCTCAGTTCTGCCCAGCGACAAGTACAGGCTGTGCGTAGGGGCGGGATATGTGCGCCGTGGTGCCTCCAGGGGTGGATCCCTGCCCCAGAGGTCAAAGTGCAGCATCATTGAACCTGGAGAGCCCAGGATACTGACCTACTCTACTCGGCAGCTGCAGGAGCTGTCGGTTTGGGGCTCCGACTGTTCTGGACTGAGATCACGCGATACTGGGTCCCATGTCCCCTCTCCTTCGCTGCCACCTGAGACCACAGCCGCCTCTGTGGAAGACGTGCACCCACACCCGCGCACGGCCCGGAGCACATGCAGCCCGCACAGGGCCTGGTTGAGGTCCTCACACTTGCGTGTCTGCGTCAGAAGCAGCCTCTTCATTTTCTTCCCAGCCTTCGGTCAGGCCCCTTGCCCATGGCCTCTACTCCTCGGGACGCCACTTCCCAGGGCTGCCACCACCTTGGCCAATCCCTCTCGACTGGGCCATGCTGCACACCTCCGCCTGGCTGTGCCGGCTGTCAGAGGCCTGTGCCCAGGAGCAGCACTAGGGGCCTGGACTGGAATGCGGGCCCTGCCAGCACCTCAGGGCCATCCCTGGCAGAGGGTGGCCAGTGGACGTGGACATAGACAGGGCATTTCCCTGAGCACCAGGGAATGGGGAGGGGCAGTGAGTGCAGTGCTCTGCCCAAAGCCCACACTCTAGACCATAGGGAGGCTTCCAGGGACAGGATGTGGGCAGGGCCGGGTCCCCACCCAGGGCAGTGGCACTACCCTGAGGTAAGAGGCCCACGCAGAGCCCTGCCTGAAGGAGCCAGGTGGGGGCGACCCTGACACCAACTCGGAAATGAAGGCTCTGCAGCGAGGCCTGTGCCCTGGTCCTGGCCCATCCCCCACCCTCGTGCACCAGACCGCACTTGGGCAGCGGGTGGTTCAGGGACATGGGGGTTACCCTGGAGGGCGGCCTCCTGGGGGAGAGAACAGTGAGACTGAGAAACACCAGTTAATCAGCGATGACATTTTCTGAGTGGGTGGTGGGCTCCTCAAAGGCAGGGGGTGGGGGCAGTGGGGGCATGAGGGCAGGAAGGGGTGTCATCTTTCCTAGTCTTGGGGCACGGGGGCTCTCGAGCAGGGTGGGTGGCGGCAGACCACGTGGGAGCTGCTGGGTGATGGGGTCGTGGGACACTGGGAGCAGAAGGGACAGCCAGCAGCGCCTGCTCATGTTGTCGCAGGTTCTCGGCGTGTCAGCACGGTGGGCGGGCAGGGGAGCTGCCTGGGCTGCTTTCTAGGTGTGAATGGCCAACGGTTTGTGGAAAACCCCAAAGCCTAGAGCTGCTCCTGGCCTCTGTCTGAACCCTCTTTCCTTCCAGAAGCCCCCACGAGAAGAAGAAGAAGAGGCGCTCACGGTCACGGACCAAATCCAAGGCTGAGTCCCGGCCGGCGTCCCCGAGCAAGCAGGCCCCGCGCCGGCACTCGGCCCACTCGGCCAGCATCTCCCCTGCAGAGAGTCGGGGCTCCAGCCCGGAGCGCTCCAGGTAACCCGGCCCCGCCCAGCCCTGCTCCCCACAGCCTCCTGGAGCTGAGCAGGAGGCAGTACTGGGCGTCAGGGACCACAGCCCCCCGACTCCACCTCCCCTCGGGCAACGGAGTCACAGGCTGGCCTCATCCCCCAGACTCTCCCAAGGTCAGAGCCGAGAAGACGGGCAGGGATGGGGTCGTAGTCCTCAGACACCTGTCACCAGTGTGACCACAGCCACTCTCCATGTTGTCACGGTCCCCAGCGATGCTCCTTTGTCCTCACTGGGCGTCTGGGGTGGGGGACAGGCACTAGGTCCACTGTGATGGGGACCTGGCAGTCCCCATCCACATGTCACTCGTTCCCAGCTGCAAAAGGTCGGGCCAAACTGTCACTTTCTGACTGGACAGGTGGCGGTGATGTCCATGCTCGTATGATGGTCACTTGACTGTCCTGGTCAGCGCTCAGATGCGGGTGTCCCCACGCCAGCTCGGGGGCTGTTGACTGGCCACCTGGGGCCGTCGGGGTCACACACTCTGGGTTTGATGTGCAGTGCTTCTGAGCCTCTGACCTCTCTGTCTGCGTTAGGGGCGTTTCTCAGGAAAAAGAAGGTCAGATCTCTTCAGCGATTGTGTCTTCTGTGCAGAGCAAAATCACTCAGGTGAAGCGCGGCATCTGTCGCTCCCCTCCCCCATAAAGGGCCCTGCTGTGTCCTCATCTCATCGGGACCCCCTTGGGCCTGGCTGGTCACCCAGAGGCTGGGAGAGTCGGCCTCTCCCTGGGCCAAGCCTTCAGCACCCCCATGTCCCCCTGGGGTGGCCGTGTGACCCGGGGCTTGCCACCCACAGGCCCCACCCTGGGAGGGTCAGGAACTGAGCCCACCCTGGAACATGCCTGGGCCACACAGCGCGCCCCTCGGGCCACCACTGGTCTCTGCCCACCGGCACTTTTCACAAGTCACTTTGTGGCGCGGATGTCCACCTCCCACACCGTGAGGGAGCTCACGGACATCCCCCATCTCCTCCCACAGGACCTCATGGCCAAAGTCAGGGCGATGCTTGCAGCCTCCAAAAACATGCAGACCAGCACCTCCTGAGACTCGGCGGCTGGCGGCTGGCGGCTGGCGGCTGGGGCTGCCCCTGCACGGGCCTTGTGGGGCTGGCCAGACGCCTCAGACATCCGTGATGGTGGTGGCTTTTGTACATTCATTTTTGATGACATTTTCAGTTGAAGATTTTGACCAGCAGTCTCTTACCTGTATATTTGTAAATAATATCATGTTTCTGTGAAAGCGCATTATCAAATAAAATGGGAGGAAAACGGCTTTTCTAGCCAGTGACTGTGGCTGGCTTCTTCCTTGTTTGGCTTGTGACTGCCACCTGTTGCCTGTCCTGGACACACACTCACCGACACACAGGGGCTCCGTGGCAGGTGCACAGCGGCAGGCCTGCCTGTCGGGGGCCCCCTCCTGGGCAGGTGCCCCCCGGGACCAGGCCACTGGTATGGATTTCGTTCCTGCATTCAGGATGCTGTCTGAGTCTGCCTCGGATGGACCATCCACTGACCTGCAAAGGGGGCTCCATCCTGCTGGCCCCCACCAACGTCAGCGTGGGAAGAGGGTCCGACCTGTGGGGCCACCAGGCCTCCACAGCCCCCGGCCAGCAGGGACGGTTTGCCCCCCGACTGCATCATATCCGCCACCAGAGGCAGGGCTGGCCAGTGCAGTGTCACTTTACCCAAAACCCAGAGCCCCTGCCACTGAAGGGCGGGGGGGAGGGCGGGGGGGGGGGATGACATAGCACCACCCCTGAGGCAGGTGGGCGTCAGAGGGCCATGCCCTGGTTGCAGTGGTGCCCCCTGTGCCTGGGGCTCGTTTCCTGTGTGCACCTTGGACCTGGTGCCGTGTCACCATGGGGTGCCTGCCTCGCCCCTCACGGCCAGCCTTGTCCACTTCACAGGTGCCCGGGGGCAGCACCCTCTGGGGGTGTGCCATGACTCGGGCTACTGTCCAGGGACAGCCAGCTGTCCGGTGCGTGCAGCCCCCACACACAGGTGCCCAGGCCCAGAGGGAGCCCCTGCGATGGGTGGAGGCGCTGGGTCACCAGGTCCAGGTCTTCCGTTTTGATGCAGCAAAGTCCCCAGAAAGGGCTCCTACCCACAAGAGGTGCCTGTTGCAGCCAGCCCTCCATGCCCTTGTGGCTGGCTGCCTCAGACTTCCACCTTGGCAGGGTCAGGAAGACAGCGGTGCTCATTCTGACCGCATCTCTTTCATTACGAGTGGGATCAGCGGCTTCTCTCCCATTTCAGGATCCTTCCATCCTTTCTGCAACCAGCCCTCCCCTGGCCATACACATTGCATGGTGCCTCCTGCATCTGAAGCACTGAATGTTGAGGAAATTAGCCCTTCCTGGGCTCTTCATTTCTTAAGTAGTTCTCTCCCAGTTGGCCACCGTTTTTGCTTTGTTTACAGTTTTTCTCAGATGTAGAAATTGCTTTTTTTATGTAGTCATTTTTTCTCGTGGCTCCTTGGTCTTGCGTGGTTAGATGCGAGTGTGAGGCAGTGGTCACTGTGGGCTCTCTCCCTGGGCACTACGCGCCTGGTGGGTACTGGGCAAAGGCCTGCGTTCTCGGTCAGGAAGGGCACTGCCGTCGATGCCTTGGTGAAGAGGGCGTGCCCCCATTAAAAAGGTGTTTCCTCGTCATAAATGTGCGGGCGTTTCACCGGGTCAGTTCTGGTTCCCTGGCCGCGTGTTTGTCAGAAACCGTCTGACTTCTGTCTGCAGCCCCCGGGCACGTCGCTCGGAACACCTGCCCTGCTCACCCTCAGATGCTGGGGACCCAGCCGCTCCACCAGCTTCGGGGAAGAGACGGGAGCTGCCTGGAGGCACCTTCCCCAGAAGAAAGGAACTGCGGTCGGGCCAGAACTGACAGGGAGGCCCGGGGCTTGGGGGGCGGGGTGGAGGTCTCTGCCTCCAGGCACCCCCCAGCCTGGGCTCAGCTGCGTTGGGTGCGTTCATGTTGGATGAGTGACTCAGTCACACGGTTGAATGTCACTTTCCTGCGCCCACTTCCAAGGTCCTTTTTACAGGCAGGAAGACACAGCTTCCCCCTGCCCACCCAGAGCTGCGTGTCTGCTGCTTCTGCCTTTGCAGGATGGGCCCACAGCTGCATGCAGATGAGCTCCTTTGTTTTCTTCATATTGAAACTTTTTGTACTTCCATGAAATTTTTCATTTGTTCATGATGAAATCTTCTCAGATGAGTTTTGGACTTACAAGAACACGCAGCTGTAGGAAAGGTCTCCCATGTGCCGGGACCAGTTTCTCTTCCATCTACTTCGACATTTGGATGGACGCACGTGCCCCCTCCACGGACCGGCATCAACATGTGGAGCTCACATCTCCTTCCACGGTCTCATCAGTCCTGGCGGCAGCTCCCAGGTCTGGGTCCTGATCCACCCACCAACAGGAGGAACAAGGGCCCCTGGGAGGGACAGTGGGTTCAAGCGAGTGCCCCTCAGTGCCAGGAAGTAGGGACGTGGGCCAAAAGCAAGCCGCAAAGGCCATGCTGAGGGGCCCAGGACCTGGCTGAGAGCCTCCATGGCCAAAGCTGGAGCTCCGAGGAGCAAAACGAGTCACGTCATATCAGTGTAAAGTATCCATGAGCTCACATTGACACAAATAAGTGGTTTTGTGAATAAAGGGAAGGAGGAGCACATTCTACTCTGAGAATTCTGTGTCCTGTGTGCGGCCCCTGGCCCCCGGCGGCTGGGATGTGACCCCCACTCCCACGATGGGCTGCGCAATGACGACTTCTGAAGAGGGCAGTGTGGAAAGTGGGAGACACTCTGTGTGCAGCCGAGAACCCAACAGACACACCCTGGCCGGGGGGTCAAGGCCACTGCCCACAGTGACAGTTGGGACAGCAGGTCGCTGGATGTGATAGAACGACCCCAGGGTGACCATGAGAAAGACATCAGGGATCCCAACGTAGGTGAGGGGGATGTCCTACAACACCTGACTGTGCTCCTCCCAAGATCCAGGCCATCAGAATGAGGGAGGTCTGAGAAAGGGGTCAGGGCCACAATTGACCTGAGGACACATAGGACCGAGCGGAGAGTAGCCCCTGGGCAGGACCTGGGGCCGGAAGAGGACAGCAGGGCCAAGCAGGGAATCTGACACAATGGGACTCCGGTCAAGGGAGTGTGTCACTGCTGGCTCCTTATGGTGACACCTGTGACATGTTAATGATAGAGGGGAGTGGGAGTGAGGCGTGAGGTACGGTGGGGCTTTCTCTACTATCCACTCAGTTTTTCTGTAAATGCAAAACTGTTGGAATTTTAGAAGTTTGCTTAAAAGAAAAGAGAACCTTAGACCCAAAACGATGCCTTCTGCAGCAGGGATTGAGGAGTGCCATGAGGGTGCAGCCTGCAGCGAGCGGGGACAGGCCCGGACCCTATGGCTTGAGGGTCAGCACCTGGCAGGTGCCCCCTCCCTCAGCCACACCGCTGCCGGCCTCCAAGTCTTCTGGGGCTAGTAGCCGATTTTGTCATCACAGCAAACAGCCAACACCAGGGAGTGGAAAGTGTATGAAGGAAATGACTATTGACTTGTCAAGTCCAGACGTGGAGCCGTGCTTTGCCTTCCCTTCGCACTGCACTCGATCAGAGCGGCAGTCGTGGGGGAACGGTGAGAAGCAGTGTCGTCCTATGCAAGTGATGGTGATGCCAGGGGTCTGACTTGGGCTAAGGGCGGAGGGCAGCTCTGCCGCATGGTGGGGCACGGCCAGAGGGAGGAGGCGATGCCCAGGTTTGGGAGAGTGGGGAAGGTCACTGGGCAGGGGGACAAGGGCAGAGCAGAGACAGCAACAGGACCCACTGTGGGCAGACCCTGGGGACAGGAGAAAACGCGACAGCAGGCGGTGATGCTGCTGGGAGGGAAGACAAGCAGGGGGCGAGAGCAGGGGCCTGTGACCAGGGCGTGGTGAGGATATAGCGGGGCAGAGACCCCGGAAGTAGTGAGTGGAGGGGGACACCCCCATCACCTCACATGAGGGAGCATGGCCCTGAGGAAGGCAGGCAGTATGCTGGGCTCCTGGGAGGCTGGGGTGCAGGGCGGCTGCCCCAAACCACCACCCATGGCGGGGCAACAGGTTCGTCCTCTCAGGTCTGGAGGCCAGGAGTCCAAGACCCTGATTTTGCAGGGCTGTGACCCCAGTGCCGAGGGAGTGTCTGGTCCTGGCCACAGGACAGTGGGACTGGGCGTGGCTGGTGTCAATGCACATGTAGGCCACATCCAAGGACCAGAAGCATCGGTCCTCACACCCACACTCACTCCACAGATGTGCACACAGGCACACCCATATGCTCATGCACACAAAGCCCACACATCTCCGTGTCCACGCATGCTTACATGTGCATATAACACATGCACACATGCATACTCACACTTGTACCCACATGCTTGCATATGCACACACATGCTTGTGCACACGCAGCCCACAAAAGCTGCCGCCTGCATCCCTGCAGCCTGGCCAGCCTGGCCGGTAGAGACCCAACAGTGCAAGTCACAGCCCAGGGCCACCACCCAGGGATGTGGGTCATGGGACCCTCCCTGAGCCAAGCGTGTGGCCAGGGAATGAAAATGAGCAGCTCCTGCCCAGGCTCCATGCCCCAGGGGCTGACAGGGACCAAGGGGAGTTTCTAAAGGAAATTGGGGGTGCCGAAGTCAGAGAAAGGGGGTTGGATGGCAGGCACGGCTGGACCCAGGGGCTGGGAAGAGAAGATGCCCACGTTTGCCTGTGCATGAGTGAGATGCAGCAGTGCAGGATCACCGCCACTTACAGAGCGCACCAAGGGTTCAGAAAAGGTGCCCATTTCTCCAGGGCACACAGCCGCAGTCCAGGAGTCACACAGGGGCAAACTGGGTGCGGGGGGACCCAAGCCAGCACCACCGTACACATGGCCTTGCTTCAGCTGGGGACAGACATTCGGGCATTTCTGATCTTACTCACTCTTCCATCCTGTATCAGCCTTCGTGGGCAAAGGCGGGCATGCTTCTCCAGGCTCATGCCAACAGTGCTGGGACATAGAAAATGCTCTTCTTGGGTTTTAATCACTGCTCTCTGGTGGCCTCTGAGCGAGGCTGTACTGGCTGGTACTCACTCCTGGAGCACCCAAGCCCTCACTCCCCATGTCCCCCGGACATGGACGACACACAGCTTCCTCCACGCTGCCCACCCAGTAGGAGGAAAGTGGCATCTTGGAGGTGCTTTGGTTCTGGCCACATTCCAACACCAGGATTCTGTGGCAGGCTTGCAGGGAAAAGAGCCATGGTGCCACATGGTCCCCCCCCATGAAGTGACACGTCCCCTGACATCCTTGGTTCCCACATTGTTCACCAGCCACCATCTGGGGAGAACCCCAGCCTATATAGGCCCTTCCTGTGTTTGTGACCTGAGGCCACTGTCACAAGCCACCTCTAATCACTGCCCTTTGGTGTTCTTGCCTGCACAACCTCCCTTAGCCAGGGCTCCCTCTCAGGGTCCTCAGATGCAGGCAGAGTGCTATACAGGGGCGTTGGCCACTCCAGCTCCTCCATTGAGCCCCTTGATCCAGCCCTGCCTGCCACCCATCCCCTCCTCTGATGTCAGTGCCTCCACTTCCCTTAGCAAACCCCTTCCACCCCAGTGCAGGCAATGGGGCTCGCTTCTGTCCTCCAGCCCCATGGCTGGTCCAGGAATGGACACATGACCAATGTTACCTAATGACAGATGGCCCTGGAACTGTGGCTGGGGAACTGCAGCTGGGTTTGAGGAGCTGGGAGGAGGTGGGCGGAGCTGCCCTGTGCTGTCCATGCTGCCATTTGAAGATATCTGCCTGAGAAGAAAGCCCACATGGAGATGGAGAGAGAAACCATATTCTGATCACATCCTTGTGCGACCTCATCCAGCCTCACCTGACGTCGGCATGCTCTGGGATGTTCCAGCGTGAGGAGCCCATGACCACAGCCAAACTGAGCTTGGTTTCTGACAGTGGCAGCCAAGTTGTCCCAATGCATGTGAGCAAAATTTGGGGATGTGCCTGTGGAGAGTCACGGGTGCCAGGGTGCCTTTCCTCCCATGGTCTCCATCCATTTGCAGCAGGTGCACACTCTCCAAAAGGGGCCGCTGGGGCTCAGGGAGTAACAGGCAGGAC
Source organism: Anoura caudifer (assembly GCA_004027475.1). NCBI lineage: Eukaryota > Metazoa > Chordata > Mammalia > Chiroptera > Phyllostomidae > Anoura > Anoura caudifer. The sequence continues at coordinate 62,285 of PVKU01001501.1, read as the reverse complement.
AAACAAGGCCACCCCTGGGGCAGGACAGTGAGGAAGGGCTCTACCTGGAGCGTAGCCCTCAGCCCCACAGGCTGGGGTCCGTGGATTCAGTCCAAGGGCCTGGCCCTCTGTTTCCCTGCCTGTACAACAGGGCTTCACTCCTGCTACACCAGCTGTGATGAGGGGCTGCAGGGGGAGAGGGAGCAGCTGCAGCCCCATCAGGACAGAAACCAATACTAGGAGTGCACCTGTGCATCTGAGCGCAGAACCCAGCATGACCTGCCCAAGAGCCTCTGCAGCATGACTTTCCTACAAGTTACTTAATTTATCTGGGCCTCAGTTTCCTCCTTTAAAATGGGAATAATAGTTTTCATTTTTAAAATTTGTATTTATTTTTAGAGAGTAGGGAAGGGAAGAAGAGAAACATCAATCTTTGGTTTCTTCTTACACGACCCCCAGTGGGCCAGGCCTGCAACCCAGGCATGTGCCCTGTCTGGGAATTGAACCCCCAACCCTTTGGTTAGCAGCCAGCACTCAATCCACTGAGCTACACCAGCCGGGGCTAAAATGGGAATAGTGGTTTTAATAAGGTGTTGGGAGAAGTGAATGAGATTATATGTCGTGGGAGGCTCTGAGCACGTGCCCGGCACACACGGACCACCAACAAATCAGCTGTTCCCTCCCCAAACCCACAACGACCACAGACCGTATGTCCTCACCGACCGACCGCACCAGAGACCCACGCTCCCAACTGTACCCCGCCTCTCCCAAACTTTCACCCCAGCCCACCCGTCCTGCAGTCCCAGCCCCTACCCTTCTCCCCCTCCCATTGCGGTGCGAGGGCGCCACCTAGCGTCCGATGGGCGCTGCGGCTGCCGCGCGGGGTCCCCCAGCCATTACTATCAATCAGACCCCGTGAGGAATCCAGACAGGAGCCGGGCTCAGCTCCCCGGGGGACGGCCCGGTCCCCGGATTCTGTGCCCACCCACTCGGGATTGTGTGGAGACACTCGGGAAACGCCCTCTTTCGAGCCGCCGCCTCAGCCCCTATCCCCGGTGGACTCGCGCGGAAGGTTAAGAGGATCCCCGCGGAGCACGGGCCCTTTAAGGCGGTGGGCGGGCTGCGCGGTCGGAGATCATTAGCATATGTTAGCATGCCCCGCCCCGCCGCTGGGTGGCTCAGTCGGCCGGGAGCGGCGCGCGGGGCGCTCGGGACGCGGGGCGCGGGGACGTCCACGCCGCGCAGCCCGCCTTGTGAACGCGATGCCCGGCCCGCTGCGCCCCCGGGCCCGAGGCCCGCCGCTGCCGCTGCTGCTGCTTGCGCTGGCGGCCCGCGGGGGCTTTGCCGCGCCCGCGCCCCGCGCGGAGGATCTCAGCTTGGGGGTGGTGAGTGCGCAGCCGCGAGGAGGTCCCGGCTGGCGGACCCCTCGGGCGCCCTGGACCCATTTCCCGGGCAGCGAAGCCGAGGCCGCGATGGGCTGAGGGTCGGGCGCGCGTGCATCGGGCCAGGAACCAGGCGCCTGCCCTTCCCCACCCCGTGCGCTCGGAGCGCTGCAGCCGCAGGAGCCCGCGGAGGGGAACGGGGGTCGCCTGGCCCAAGCCCCGTGCCGGGCTCGGAGCGGCTCCAAATGGGGACCCCAGGCGGGTGGGGCAGGCGTCGTAGCCCAGGAGAAGTGTGCCCCGCGTGCGTTCCCGGGGGAGGGAGGGAGAGAGGCGCGCGCCCACGACGGAGGACAGGCCGGCGCTGCAGAGTGTGGGCGCCCGGAACGCGGGTGGTTCTCGAGTTGGCTCCGTGGCGAGTGTTGGGGAGCGAGGGAGCCGGCCCTCAGTATCGCTCCCGAGCATGGATCTTGGCCCTGAGCCACCTCGACTTCCACTGCCAGGGTGCCCAGCCTCGCCCTGCCGCCCCCATGGCCCTCTCCTGAGCGTGTTGGGGTCCCCTTGCCGGTCCCAGGCTCGGACAGAGCCCCACCGCCTCTCGTGTGTTCTCCAACACTGGCGGTCCCGCTGGCTTGGGAGCCGCGCTGGAGAAGGCGGTGGTTCTTCCCACACCCCCTCCCTCGTGCAGCCTGCCAGGCTTGGAGCCTTTTCTGGCCCTGGGAGAGTTAGATCAGACTACGTGCATCTGCTGCCCGCCGGGTGCGGGAGGCCAAGCCAGGGCGCCAGTGCATTAAGCCGATTCCTTCTGGGGTTTCCACCCCTGCGGCTGCCCTCGCTGTGCTCAGACGCAGGGACCCAGGCCAGGGCCCTGAGTGCCCCACCTGCTCATGGCCCATATCCCTGGCAGTCTCCTAAAAGGCGGCTCGGGGGGCCCTCTGCCAGTGCCACGGGCATTCGGGAGCTCCAGGTGGATTCAGGCACACAGGGGCATTTGGGTGTCATCTGCAGCCCTGTGCTCAGCAGGACTTGGCCACAGGTTCTGGATGAGAAACAGGTCCTGGCCGCTGCCAGGCTGCCCAGCCCTCCAGCCACAGGGGAAGTGCAGCCAGGGGTCCCACATGTGGACTTTGGGGGGCCCCACAGCCGGCTTCCTCCCAGCCAAACTGCCTTTGAGAAGATGTGCGTTTACCCACTTCCTCCAGGTTCTTGGGAGCTGGGGGTTTCCTGGATCCCCTCCTGGGGCATACATTCTGTGGACATCGTGTCTGGGCTGAGGGAGCATAGAACCCAGGTCTGGAAGGCTGTTGGGGGTCACAGTCAGGCAACGGAGCTCCAGCCCAGCCAAGTTTGCTCATCAGACCCAGTGCAGTTCTGAAGTTTCCCCCTGCTTCCCGGAGAGTGGTCAGGCACACTTCCCTAGGTCCTGCCTGGGCACCTCCTCCCTCTGCTGCCATGGGCTCCCCAGTACCCAGGCGGCCACCCGGCTGCACCCTGTGGGGTGCGCTGGGCTGGGTACATGACTCGCCAGCCTGGAGCCCAGAGACAGCAGGGCCCTGGCTTCTGGCCCCCTGGGGAGAGCAGAGGATGCTGCCCTTGCCCCGGGAGCCCCCACCCCCAGGAGGCCTAGTGCGGGAGAACCTTCCTGCCTCTTGTCCTGCTTTGTGGGCAGAGGGCGGCCTCTGGTGGCCTTCCAGGGAATGATACCTCAGAACCTGCGCCCCAGAGGTGCAAGAGGTCTGCGAAACACCTGGGATTTATGGGGATGGGGCTCTTTCCCGCCCCCTCTGAAGACCGCCCAAGGGCCCACTGGCTGGACATGCAGGCCTGCCGCCACCCATGAGGAGAAGGGCCCCTTTGTATGTGGGATCCAGCATCACCCAGACAGAGCTGAGCCCGTGGGTCAGGAGCAGTGGATGCTTCTGGGAGGGGCTCCCCCAACCCCACCCTCACCCAGCCCACCGGCCTTAGCTGGGGAACAAAGCCTGACTGAGGCGGCTGCACCCGGCTGACAGCGGCAGTCAGGGCAGTGGGGTGGGACAACAGGGCCGGGCTGTGCCCTCCTGGGCCGAGCTCTTAATTCTTTCTGAGTAGGAAATTTGCAGAGCAGGACACTCTGACCATGCTCAGGGCCACGGGAGAACGCAGCAGCCCCCTCTGGCCCTCCTCCCAAGGACCCTTCCAGAAGTGCGGGGGCACCAGGACCTCAGTCCCCTGTCTTTGTGGGTGACAATCTGCTGCCACTGCTGTGAGCCTGCTGTCTCGACCAGCAGTCTGTCCTGGAGGACAGTCCGCCGGCCCAATGGCAGTCCGGCACGGAGTCATGCCCTTTAGCCAGTGCTGCTGGGACGCTGGACGGCTCCTCACATTGAGCTGTAACCTCACATTTAGCCGGAGCCGCCTGGTCTGGGCCGTGGTGTGCAAGGCCCCAAGCCCTGCTGGAGGGGGACTGTGGCAGGCAGGCTCACTCCCCAGCAAGCCCTCGGAAATTCCCACTCCCAGCAAGCCTCTGTCTGAGTTTTCATTGCTGCATACCCCACGATGGAGCTTTGCCCTCCTGCACCTGGGTGGGGGCCAGGCTCGTGGCTGAGACTGTGTGTGAGGGTGGCCGAGACTAGCAGCTCCCAGGGGCTGAGCAGGGCAGGGGTGGTGATGGTGGGTGGGAGCTGGGACTGCGTTGGGAGCTCTCTGTCCCTGTCCTGCCCTGGCACAGGGTGGGGGTGGCAGGCACTTTGGCCTCAGCCTGTGGTCCCCGGTCCCAGGGCCCAGGGGAGCTGTGGGACCATGAGGGCTCAGGATCAAGTCAAAGGCTTGGCGGGGGGCCAGACGCATCCCTGGCAGCAGCCACCGCAGTGGAGGAGCTGGCCACCTGCCCTCAGCCAGGAGCTAGGGAGTGGGGCAGGGTTAACCAGGAGAAAGTGTGTCGCTGAATTCCCAGGCCCTTCCCTGGGAGCTTGAATGTAAATGGGTGCGGCTTGATGGGTGCGGCCTCCCCAAACCCCTCCCAGTCCCGAACACCCAGCAACAAGTGTGTTCAGACTCTGGGCTGGTGGCCAGCCAGGAGGGACTGAGGAGTCTTTGTGGCTTTGTTGTGGGACCAGCGTGGCCCAGGCAGGACCGTGCTGGATGCCTGTGGTTGCTGCCCCAGGTGATGCCCGGCCCCTTCCTGGTGTGGCCCCCAGGCTGCTGCTCTCCGGCCTGTGGCCTGACTAAGCACTGGCCTCAGTGTGGTCATCAGCACAGTGGGGCCAGGAGAACACAACGGGGCAGTGGGACACTCACTGGGCAGTGCCCCTGAAGGGCCCAGGGCAGTGTCTGGCAGGAGCGGGAGGCCAGCCTGGGATGGCAGAGAGGGTTAGGGGTTGGCTGTGTTCTCTGACACAGTCCCGCCCCCGGGGACCGCCAAGGGTGCTCGAGCACCCGTGACTCTTGTCTCGGTTAATGGCAACTTGGGCTCCAGCGGGACACGGCAGGCGCCCGTGAAGAGTGATGCGGCTGCCACTTGTTAGCTGGCAGCCCCTGGCTGCGCCCCAGCACACCCAGCTGTCAGAGGGAGGAGGCGGGTTTTGGCAGGGTGCAGAGACAGGCACCTGCCTGTCAGGCCCCTCCCTGAGCTCCCTCAGGCCACCCCCAGGACCAGTCCCTGAGCACTAGCCAAGGAGCCCTAGCTTTCCACCACATTGCAGGGGTGCAGGGGTACGCCCTGAGGGTGGCCAGCCTGGGGTCAGTGTGTGACCGTGGCCATGCGTCCTGACCTCTCTTTGCCTCAGCATCCACCTCTGTAAAATGGGGATAGTAGAGCCCGTCTCAGAGGACCAACTCAGCAGTCTGTCACAGGGCGCCTGCCGTGTGCCTGGCCTGAGACAAGGATGGGGAGTGCACCCTGTCCGCATGCAGCTCTCCCTGCAGCAGGTTGGCCAACAGAAAGTGTGCGACCTCGGCAAGTGGTCAGGATCCCTCAGCGTGATTACTGCTGGTGATGGAGTATCTCTGCTTGTTTATCTCGGGTCCCCACGTGACTGCTCCCCAGGGGACAGCAGGGTGGGGTCTCCCAGTCTGTGCCAGAGGCCCAGCGTGAGCTCTTGGTAGGGATGTGTTGATGGACTCTCGGGGCAGGGGGGGACTTGGGATCGCCCCAACAGCCAGCACCCTCCACTCAGTGAGTGTGGCCTCAGTTTCCTCAGCTTCGAGGAGACAGCCACTCCAGGAGGTGCAGAGGGTGAAGAGCGGGCATGAAGCGGGTGCTGGCCGAGCTCTGCAGTTTCTGTTATTATGGGGGACAGGGCTCTATGCAGCTGCCGGTTCCTCCTGCTCTTCCCCTGGTGCTGCGGTTGGAGCCGGGAGTCTGCACTCAACCCCGCCCTCCGGGTCATCTCCCTCATCTGTGCGGTGGGGCTAATGCTGGGGACCTCGAAGCTGGTGGGGTGCCCTCAGAGATGTGTGGACAGGGACTGACAGTTCAGCCATCTGTCCCTAAGGTCCCCTCACACCAGGGCAGGAAGACGCGCCCACCTGGCGTCAGGGGCCGGCGTGTGTCCGCCCACGAGCCTGCCCTTCCCCACCTGTAAGTGCGGACACAGTGGCGGCGCCGTGGGGGGCGGCTGCGTGATACAGTGCGCGCAGTTAGCCTTCGTGTTCGCCAGCGTCCTGGCGTCACAGCGCGGCGCCCCCGCCGTGGACCCAGGAGCTGCGGGACAAACGGGGGAAGGGTGCCTGTGGCCTGCGACCCGCGGGCGCAGTGACGGATCAGGAAGCGCGGCCCCGGTGGTGGCTGCACCTCTGGAAACGAGGGGCGCTCAGGGTGCACGGTAAGTCCGTTGGCCCTGAGCACGGACGCACGTGGTGCCCACGGGCAATAAACAGAAGCCCGGGGCGGGAGAGCAGCAGCCCAGGTCTGCGGGATGCCGGTGGGGCGCCCCTCCCGGGCCTCGGTTTCCGGTTGGGGTGTCCGCTCAGCCCGAGGGTCCTTGCAGGAGAGCCCCCTCAGCTGCTGGGATGGGGGGCGGAGCCGCTGCGGGTTGGGCGCCCCTAGCCCCTCCCCTTGCCAGTGGCCCCGCCCCTTCCCCAGCTTCCTGGATGGTTCGGCACCACCCTCTGGCGCAGGCTGTTGCCCTGGAGACGCGGGTGCCTGTGGGTGAACAGGCGGGGGAGGCCCGTGCTCCGTGGGCGTCTAGGTGTTGGGCGCGGGGCTGCCTTGGCTCCGGGGACTGGGGCGGTCTTGTCGCGGCTGCAGGGACCGCAGCCTGGCGGTCGGGCTCTCACGCGGGATCTGCTGTCCCCGTGGTTAATACTCCCACCCCCGTGCCACCCCCTTAGCGTCCTCCGATGTTTCGAAATGTGTCAACTACCAGGAAAAAAATTAAACCTCAGCCATTTGGCAGTTTGCCTGCGTCCTCCGAGGTTGGGATGAGCTGGCAACTGGGGGGGGGGGCGCTATTTTAGCTGCCCCCTCTCCACAGCCCCCCTCTGATTCAGTGTTGGGGGTGCTGTCCCTGTGTCCACCTGCAGGTGGGGCTGCCAGGTACCCCCAGACCTGCCAGAGGCCTGTCCTGCTGTTAGTCTTGGGGTCTCCCCTGGCGAGCCCGAGAGCTGTGCCCACACGGCCACTCCACACTGAAGCCCAGGCCTCGGGGGTCCTGGGAAGAGTTGGGGGTTGAGGAGAGGGGTCTGCATGGGGCCAGTGGGGTGTCTGAGACTGAGGGTGCAGAGCCCCATGCCAGGCCTGCCGGTAGGTGTGAGGCCCTGCCACCAGCCCCTGGATTGGGTCCCTTTCTCAGAGACTTGCCCCGAAGTGGGGCTTTGAACTTCGGTGCCCCCCCCAGGGGGGGCAGGTACCAGTGGCTGCTGCCCGGTTGGGGGGAGGAGGGAGAGCGCCTGCACTGAGCTTGCCCCCCACCCCTCGTTCTGCAAGTTGGCACTCAGGCCTGCAGCTGGTACATGCTTTCCAAGGTTGGCAAAAGTCTCAAAACAGACAAAGGGTTCTCAGGCCTCCTGGCCCAGTGCTCCATGGCTGTGCACTGCACTGAGCCTGGGGTGGGGGCTGCTCAGCGCTGCCTGACACCCAGCTGTTGTCCCAGGTACAGGCAGGCCACGGGGGGGGGGAGTTCTTCCAGGGTGTCTCACTGTGTCCTTGAATCCCTAGACATCTGCAGAAGGCAGTGTGTGTGTGGGGGGGGCGGGGGGCGCAGAGGGGTGGAGAGACCTGCCTCTGTGGCACAGCAAGGAGGTGGCAGATGGGTTATGAGCCAGGCAGCCTGGCCCCAGGGTCTGGGCTCTTTCTCGTCTTGTGTGGCCAGCTTGTGACCTGTTTCCCAAACCGGGCCCTCAGCCCATTGCCCTTCTCAGGACAGGGTTCACACCTCAGGTCCTGAAGCCACCTCAGGAAGGGGTCAGAGGGGTCTTGGGGACTGATGGGGGGGGATGGGCTGAGCGAGGCCAAGCTCCACATCCCCCTCATGCTGCTCTCTGCCCCAGGAGTGGCTGAGCAGGTTCGGCTACCTGCCCCCGGCAGTGGACACGGCCACGGGGCAGTTGCAGGCACCAGAGGAGCTGTCCAAGGCCATCGGGGCCATGCAGCGCTTCGCAGGCCTGGAGGCCACCGGCATCCTGGGTCAGTTCTGGAGCCTGACCTCAGTTTCTCCTCACCACCCCCCACCCCTGTTCCAGGCCCAATGCCCCCAGCTTGCCTGTGTGGAGTGGGGGGCAGGGGCAGGCCTGCTGTTCCTGGGGCAGGACCGAGGAGTCCCACCCCTTGGGAGCCCCTCTGTAGTCACCGCAGTGCCCCCAGGTGGACATGGCCATGCCCAGACCCCTCTCTGCACCGCACTGCACCTGGGGGCTGAGGCTCCATGGCCACCACAGCCACCCAGGGCCAGGCCCCTTCCTGCCCTGCCAAGCAGCGTCTGCCCAGTGCTGCCCAAAGCCCAGCTTTCTAAGAGGAACCAGAAATCTGGGGAGTTTAGTGAGCACCCCACTCCTCACATGTTGTCAACGAATTCCAGTTTTGCAAAGACCCTCCTCAGACCTGTCCCAGGGCTCTGCAGGGGACACACGTGTCACATAAAACACAGGAGTTGGCTACACCAGTCCCTGTGGGGCTTGTGACTGGTCACGGCCCTACCATGGAGTCAGTGACCCCGTAGAGTGGCCCCATCCCCCCAGACCTAGGGCAGCAGGCGGCCAGGGGCTGCCCCTCAGGGCTGCTGGGGACCCCGGTTGGGGGCTGCACTGGGCCTGGCCCCTGAGCCCACCCTGTCTGCCCCTGCAGATGAGGCCACCCTGGCACTGATGAAGACCCCACGTTGCTCCCTGCCTGACCTCCCTGCCGCCGCCCCGGCTCGAAGGAGGCGCCAGGCTCCAGCCCCGACCAGGTGGAACAAGAGGAACCTGTCGTGGAGGTGGGTGGCAGGGACCCCTGGCCTGTCCTGGGCTTAGCATCTGGGGGCAGCTGAAACAAACACCCACTCACCAGGGCTTTGCCCTCTGGGTTCTGGGGGCCAGAGGTCCGAGACCCTGGGCTCTGGGGGAGAATCCGTCCCCAGTCCCATCACACCATCCTCAGGGGACCTTTCTGTCTGCATGTCCTCTTCTTTGTGTACGAGGATGCTCTCCGTGGATTTGGGGTCCCCCCAAAGTCCAGAACAGCCTCCCCACAGTCCCTACCTCATGTCACACCACAAAACCCTGTTTCTGTACAGGGTCCCAACCCCCAGTCCTGAGGAGGGATGTCCCAGGGAGCCTGGGGTGAGGGCCCGGGGCCTCTCCCGGTGACTCCACCGTGGCTCTGACCCCGCCTGCCCCAGGGTCCGCAGGTTCCCTCAGGACTCGCCCCTGGGCCGAGACACAGTACGGGCGCTCATGCACTACGCCCTCAAGGTCTGGAGCGACATCACGCCCCTGAACTTCCACGAGGTGGCGGGCAGCGCCGCCGACATCCAGATCGACTTCTCCAAGGCCGACCACAACGACCGTTACCCCTTCGACGGCCCCGGCGGTACAGTGGCCCACGCCTTCTTCCCAGGTGACCACCACGCCGCGGGGGACACCCACTTTGATGATGACGAGTCCTGGACCTTCCGGTCCTCAGGTGCGTCCAGGCTGAGCCCTGGGGACAGCCCTGCACAGCCCAGGGGCCCCGACAGTCCCCAGGGTGTGGCAGGAGCCACACGGGCCCCCTTGAAGGTGGAGGAGCCGCCAGGGCCTCCTTAGGCATCTAGACCGCAGTGCCCACCTGTCTGCTGGGGGGAGTGGCTGGGCAGTTGCAGCTCGGGTTGGCCTCACCTGCCGTCTCTGGTAGGTGACCCCACCTGACTGGGCTCAGCCGGGCTTTCAGGCCTGGGACACGGCTCCCTGTGTCCTCTGACTGGTTGAGGGGGCTGTCCTTGTCCAGGAAATGTTGCTGACTCCACTGTGAGTGGGGTGTGGACCCTGTCACCCCCAGAGGGCTGCTGCAGCGACCCAGACAAGCTTGAAGGACTCCACAGGCACCTTCCTGCCCAGAACCCACCCCGTGCATGCCCGGCCCCATGCCCCCCTTCCCTGTGGCTCACTGCTCCCCCCCCCACCATCCCCAGATGCCCACGGCATGGATCTGTTTGCGGTGGCCGTGCACGAGTTTGGCCATGCCATTGGGCTGAGCCACGTGGCGGCCGCACGCTCCATCATGCAGCCCTACTACCAGGGCCCCGTGGGCGACCCCCTGCACTACGGGCTCCCCTACGCAGACCGGGTGCGCGTCTGGCAGCTGTACGGTGAGTGCTCCCCCAGAGCCGGCCCCGGCAGCCCAAGGACAGGGGTAGAAGTGGGAGACCCCCCTGGACACAGAAGGGTTCTTCAGTCTCCACCCCGGGGCTCCAGGAACAGTGCTGGGGTTGCAGGGAGGCGGGTACGCCGGGCTCCACGCAGCCTCCCTCTCTCCACAGGCGTTCGGGAGTCCGTGTCCCCAACGGCACCGCTGGACACCCCAGAGCCCGAGGAGCCCGCCCTCCTGCCGGAGCCCCCCAACAACCGGTCCAGCACCCTGTAAGCCCTTCTCCCCTGTGGCAGCACCACCCTGAGCTCCAGGCATTCCTGAGCCATGCTCTCTCTTTAAACTCCCCAGATAGCAGGGGGACGCACCTGCCCCCCAAGCCCCAGGCCTGCAGAGGCTTTGAGTTTCACGTGTGATGTTCTCTCAGCCTTCGTTCCCGTCACTGAGGGGTATGTGACAGACACCTCCTCCATAGCATCAGAGCAGCACCGTTTCTGAGCCTCGGGATTCTCTGGGTCAGGGATTCGGGCAGGGCCTGTGGGGTGTGGCAGGGGCACAGCTGGTCCCTGCTCCATGGTAGAGGGGACATTGTAGCTGGTGGCGGCTCAGGAGACAGACACCTGGTGCAGTCAGTGGGACTCACACACGTGGCCTGTGCTCAAGCCTGGAGTCCACGAGGCTGTGTCCCCAGGGAGTGTCCTGAGAGCTGGACTGGACAGCGGCTGGACACAAGTCGCCTGCCCTTCAGGGCCGAGCCTCAGAGGTGGCCTCAGCGAGCCCTTTGGCTCCCACAGCAGGGACCAGCCTGTGCCCCACCCGCACTGATCACCCGGCACAGACCAGTGCGCATTTGCTGATGCTTAGCTTTGCTTTTAGTTGGTTTAATTTTTGTTTCTGAAACTGGTTGTACGCTTTTCTTGCTCCACTATGGACAATCCCGAGTGTCTGCTGAGCTCAGGAGATGTTGCTCCAGCTTCCTTTTTGTTTCACTTGTTGAATGAGTTTCTTGGCCCTGAAGGCCCCTGGGAGCATGCGTGCAGGGGACTCAGCCTACCCCCACCGGGGGGAGGCGTTCCCTGAGAGCTCTTCCACACTGCAGGGTCTGAGCCCTGCATGGTCTAAGCTGTACATCAGGTGGGTTATCCCGTTCCTGGCATGTTGCCGTCATGTTGCCCTGAGCCTGCCCTCAGGCAGAGCCACAGCCCTGAGGCCAGTCCCAGGCACAACAGCCATTATTGCAGTGAACAGTGGGCTCTGGAGGCAGCAGTGAGACCACCATCGGTCCGGGTGCCCCCAGTGCTCTGCTCACTCAGGGTCCCCCATCAGCCGACCTGACAGGGGCCCGTTTCAATTTGCTTTTCTCTCTGGGCGCAATTGTTGCGGTCTCCGAGATGCAGGCCGGGTGCAGGGCTCCCTCTGGACGCTCCCTCGGTGGCCCAGGATGGGGCTGCCCCGCCCACTGGCTCTGTCTGTCCCCAGGCCCAGGAAGGACGTACCTCATAGGTGCACCACTCACTTTGACGCGGTGGCCCAGATCCGTGGCGAGGCCTTCTTCTTCAAAGGTAGCCGCCGCAGGGTGTGGCACCCGGGGTGGAGGGGGACCCTGGGCCAGGCCTGTCACCACACGCACTGTCCCCGCAGGCAAGTACTTCTGGCGGCTGACCCGGGACCGGCACCTGGTGTCGCTGCAGCCTGCACAGATGCATCGGTTCTGGCGGGGCCTGCCATTGCACCTGGATGGCGTGGATGCCGTGTACGAACGTGCCATCGACCACAAGATCATCTTCTTCAAAGGTGGGCAGCCAGGCGGGGCGCCCAGGACCAGTGTACCTGCCTCTGCACTGGGGCAGCCCTGGGTTTGCTCTGAACACAGCCGGGAGCAGCCTGTTCACCCGCGTGCTGACCAGGGCGTGTTTGCTGAGCACCTACTCTGCGCCACGCGCCATGAGGCTCTGCAGTACCCAGGGGCCAGAGCACAGCACCCCTGCCTTCATGCTGGGGGTGCACACAGTCATCAGCCACCAGGGCTGAGGCAGCTAATTCCAGGGCACCCAAGGGAACATGTCACAGGCAGTGGGAACGGCCTGGGGCAGGTTCTGGGGCAGGAAAGGTCCAGCTGAGCACAAAGAGGGTGATGAGGCTGGAGTCAGATGAGGGGTGCAGATGCTGGGGATGCTGAGGCAGGAAGGAGCTGGACTCTGTCTAGGTCTGTATGTCAGTCCAGAATGACAGGTTCCCCAGCGGAGGGCATCACTCCCCACTCCCACCCACGCTGGGGCCTGACACGCTAGGCTAGCACCTGGACCGGGCAGTCTAGAGTTGAACAGTGGCTCTCAGGCTCAGTGGTCAGGGGTCAGGGCCCAGGAGGGACATGCCCAGGGCAGAGCCTGCTGTCTACACTCAGAGGCATGAGGGAGGGGAGTCCACTCCTCCAGACAAGCTCAGGGCTGGGCCTCCCCAGAGTAAAGCCATCCTGCTGCCTGGACCTGGGCTCCCCCAACCTGGCCTCCATGTGGGGGGCGCAGGGCCCAATGCCCACACTCACGATGCGGTCACCCCGGCCAGTCTCGCTGCCCAGCACAGCCACACTCACAGTGGCGACCTGGCACAGAGGGCGTGTTGCAGACTTGGACTATTTTTTACGGCACGTAAAAGCCATGGATCCCCCACCAGAATCCATAGCTCCGGCTTTGCAATGTCAGGCCTGCAGCGCTGGGGGCCTGCGCTTCCGCTCCGCCACCGGTCCAGGTTGTGCCCTCCAGCCCACAGCCCTGACTGCTGAGTCTGCATGGGGCCGCCATGTCTTCCCCCCAGCCCCAGCTCTCAGGCCCTGCAGCTGCTGCCAGTCCCCAGCAGAGGATTTTTAAAAAATATTTTTAATTGTGATTTCAAACACATACCGTGAAGTTCATCATCCAACCCACGTGTAGGTGCACAGCTCCATGGTGTAAGCACGTTCACACCATCATGCACCTGTTACCATCATCCTCAGAGGTTTCCATTGTCCCAACGGACACTGTCCCCATCAAACCCTGAGCCCCAGGCCTGGCTCCCACCATGTGCTCTCCATCCCCGCGACTCAACCATGTCAGGGTCCCTGATGTGAGTGGGCTCGGGCACTGGTTCTCCCTATAGGTCTGGCTGATGTCACCGATCACATGTTCTCAGGGCTCATCCTGGGCAGCAGGTGTCTGATCCTCTTCCTCTTTGAGGGTCAATCCCCTGGTGTGGGTGGACCTCACCGTGGTTGTCCTTCACCTGCCAGTGGACACGCGGGCTGCCCCACGGTCCAGCCACTGGGTCGATACTCCTGTGAGCTCAGTTGTGCAGCTCTCGCTTCGCATCCCTGCTCTCACTTCTGAGCGTTGGCTCAGAATGGTGCTAGAGCCCCTGGTAGTTCTGCGTGAAGCTGGGTGAGGAGCCGCCACCTTTCTCAGAGGCTGCCCACAGGCACAGCTTTCCCACGTCCACACCAGCACCTGCCGTCTGTGTGGCTGTGGAGGCGTCTGACTGGTTCTGGTGGACGTCTCCCAGGTGATGAGCATCATGGCATCTTTCCACTTAATCAGTGGCCATTTGAAGACCTTCTTCAGTGGAGCATCTGCTCCTGTCCTTTGTCCTGCAAAGGATTTCCAAACGTTTGCTGCTTCTTTTGTCCTGAACAACAAGGCTGATCCTTGCTGAGCAGTGGGGAGGACATGCTGTCACCACTGAACTGAACTCTCATGTCCCCACCCTGCTCTGGCAGAGTGGTGTCACCGAGCTTCCAGACAGAGTCGAGGACAAGGCCCCAAAGCCTCTCAGACCATTTTCTGAAAGTTCAGCATATGGATTTGAAGCTCTGGGTGGTGCCTGAGGGCTCACACACACATCCCCTTAGAGCCTGTCTTGTCTTTGCCACAAAGATGCTCCCAGCCCACCTCCTCACAGAGGTGGGTCAGGCAGAACGGAGAAAAGGCATCTCGTGGGCCCTGACTCTTCCTGAGCCTGAAAAGTGGTGGCCCTCCCAGAACCCAGGTGCTCAGGCTGCCACAAAGTGGAAGGAGCCCGTGCTAGGTGCAGAACAGGTATCAGGCACTGGGCAGGTCTCGGGCCCACAGTAGGTGCTCAGTGAACGCTGGTGAGGACTGCTGCACACAGTGGGGTGCGGGCAATCACATGGAACGGGGTGGGGGGGAGCAAAGGCTAGAGCCCTGCCCACAGGTGGGCCAGCCCCAGCCGGCTCTTTCTCTCCCCAGGAGACAGATACTGGGTGTTTAAGGACACAAATGTGGAGGAAGGATTCCCACGGCCTGTCTCTGACTTCGGCCTCCCGCCAGGTGGCGTCGACGCCGCCCTCTCCTGGGCCCACAGTGACAAGACTTATTTCTTTAAGGACCAGCTTTACTGGCGCTACGATGAGCACACACGGCGCATGGACCCCGGGCACCCGGCCCACAGCCCCCCGTGGAGGGGCGTGCCCAGCACGCTGGACGATGCCATGCGCTGGTCAGACGGTGAGCAGGGCGGGCCGGAGACAGGATTCGGCCCCTGTCTCCCCACCTGTGGACAGGTGTGCAGAGGGGAGGCTGGGAACAGCCCTGATCCGGGGGGCACACCTGGGCACTTCTGCTGCTGGCCCTTCAGGGGTCCCCTTGCCTGCCTTGACATGGCTGCTCTGTCCCCTCATCCCTCCCTGGCCGGGCAGCACAGAATGACCACCACCCCGCAGGGCAGCTCTGAGGGATGGAAGCTGCTTGTACTTGGCTTTTTAAAACACAAGAAAATTTAATCCTTTATTTCTTATTTATTTTTATAATTTGTCTCTTTAAAAATTTTTTCATTGATTTTAGAGAGTGAGAGAGACGTTGATCTGTTTTTCCACTTATTCATGATTGATTCCTATGTGTGCCCTGACCAGTATTGAACCTGCAACCTTGGTGTATCGGGACCACACTCTAACCAAATGAACTACCCGGCCAGCGCAAATTTAATCCCTTTAAATACAGGACCTGCCCTGATCGGTGTGGCTCAGTGCATTGGGCATTGTCCACAAAGTGAAAAGTTGCTGGTTCGATTGCCAGTGAGGGCACAGGCCTGGGTTGCAGGTTCGGTCCCTGGTCAGAGCATGTATAAGAGGCAACCGATTGATGCTTCTCTCCCTTTCTCCCTCATTTCCTCTCTCTCTAAAAATAAATAAGTAAAAAAATTTTTTTAAAGAATTTATTTATTTTTAGAGAGAGGGGAAGGGTGGAAAAAAGAAGGAAACATCAATGTGTGGTTGCTCTCAAGCGCCCCCTACTGAGGGACCTGGCCCAGCAACCCAGGCATGTACCCAGACTGGGAATTGAACTGGTGACCCTTTGGTTCTCAGGCCCGCGCTCAATCCACAGAGCTACACCAGTCAGGGTATGAATAAGTAAAATATTTTTAAAATTTAAAATATGGGGCCTAAGAATTGATAGTCAAGCGCGCAGCATGTGAACAGTATATCCAACTAATGGTCAATAGAAAATCGTGACGTTGATCATAGTTTAACTTAAAGAAAAGGCAAGCTTGCACCCCAGCATACCCCTTGCACCGCAAACCCTCTTCAAAGTTCTGTCTCGCCTTCTGAAACTTCAACTGTTCAAGGTTCCTCTCCAGGGACACCACATGCATTGTGATGTTCAAGCGTTAGGGAGAAAACTGATCAAACTTACTCAAAATCCACATTATGAAAAAAACCCGCATTATTAAAAAAATGGTCACACTCATCAGCTGAATCATCTTACTGTATTTTCTTTGATTTTTTATTTTGGTGTATTTTAGAAAATTGACTGTTAAAGTAGTCAGACCTGGGAACGCCTCAGCAAATGCTCCCCCTCCGAGCTGGGCCCTGCCCTTCCCACAGGCTGCATTGGATCAGGGCGTGGCCTTTGCACCTTCGCCTGCAACCCCACTCCCTGCAGGGGGGCTGAAAGGCTAAGCTACGAAGAGAAGTGTAGAATTACAGGAAAGCATAAGTTAACAAACGCATGCGTGAAAACCATTAATTTGTTAGAACGTAGTGTAACCACAGCAAATTCAATGATGCTTTTGAAAGGAAGGCAACATACCAACCGGCATGATTGGACTTAGTGAGCACTTGGAAGCTCTCATGAGCTCTTCACTCACTTGTTTTGCCCACTTGTTAGTACTCATGTGCTGTGAGGAAGCTGCATACCCTCAGCGCTGTTGGGCTGGTTGGGTGAGCCGCTGGTGACAGTGCAGCGTTCAGCCGCGCTTTTCTGCTCAGTTTTCAAAGCTACTCAGGTGCGTAGCACATGGGGGGGGGGGGCGGTGCCAGCAGTGCCCAGAAGAAAGACACCCAAGAGCGGCTCATGTGTCCCTCTGCCTGCAGGCGGCTCCCCAGCTCGCCCAGGCCTGTGGGGCTGAGATGGGGACTCCGACCTGCAGGACAGCGTGGCCTGCCCTGTGGCCCCAGCCCCACCCCACATCCTCCCACGGTCCAGCCACGCTGCAGCGTGGAGCTCAGCCGCCTTCCCTCTCCTCCCCAGGGGCCGCCTACTTCTTCCGAGGCAGGGAATACTGGAAGGTGCTGGACGGCGAGCCGGCTGTGGCACCTGGCTACCCACAGTCCACGGCCCGGGACTGGCTGGTCTGCGGAGATGTGCAGGCTGACCCTGAGGGCGAGGGCACAGTGGCCGGGGCCCACGCCCCACCTGGACAGCATGACCGGAGCCACTGGGAGGACGGCTACCAGGTGTGCGCCTGCAGCTCCGGGGCCTCCCATCCCCCCTGTGCCTGGCGCCTGCTGCTGGCCTTCACGCTGCTGCCGCTGCCGCCGCTGAGCACCCTGTGGAGAGTGGCCTGGGCCCTGGCGCTCTGACAGCAGCCGCCGGCCTGCCAGAGGACAGGCGGTCACAGCCTGTGGCCACCCAGGGCAAGGAGGAGTGCCCCCACCCACCAGCACCCGAAGCAAGAGCTCCTGGAGAGTGGGCATGTGGCATTGGGGACGCAGCCTTGCAGCCCCTGAGTGGAGTCACCACTTCGGCATCCCAGATGGAGCAGCAGCCTGGGCGCTGCCCCTGGGCCGGTGACCCTGACTCATGGACACAGGAGCACCCTCCCCCTGCTTTTCTGCCTCTGCCTGTCTGGTGGGGACCAGGAGATGCTGTCCTTCTAGCTGGTGGACACTGGTCACAGAGAACCTCGCTGATGGGCCGGGGGCCTCTGCTCAGGGTCCGGAGCGCAGGTCTGCCGGGGCCACCATGCAGCCACACCGCCCCTGGCCCCTGGTGCTTCCACCCACTGTGGGTGTCACTGCCCTCAGTCCCTGTGGGCTTGCCATAGCCTTGCTCAGGGCAGCCCCCAACACTCAGATGAGCCCCCGAGCTGGGGTTGCCGCTGGTCTCCCTTGTGACAGCCTCAGACAAACACAACCTCCCTACTTCCTCGCTGCTCGGGTGCAGCTCCTTCCACCCCCCAGGTGGGGCCTGCAGGTGGCTCCTCCAGGCCTGGGCTCCAGACCCACCTGCACTTGGGTGGTGGGTCTTCCTCCCCTCGGGATCAGCAGCCCTGGCCTATCCAGCATTTCCGTGACGAGTCTGTGACCCGTGGTCCTTATACCCGTTTCACAGATGGGAGAGTGGAGGCCAGCTCTGGAAATGCGCCTCCTGCTTGCAAAACCCACAGAGCCCACAGAGCTCACTGGCAGAGCCCGGGCGCACAAGACATGCAGAATGAGATGTGTCCCACCCTGGGGAGGTGCCTGGGACGTGGCAGCCAAGCCAGCGAGTGCCCTCAGGACCTCCAGGGAAGCTGCTGTGCCCTCAGCTCCTGCTGCCCTGGCTCCGAGTCAGGACAGCAGCCTCCCTCCCACCCAGAGGTGCAGAAGTAGCCCAGCTGGCAGGGAGCCATTAAGCCCTGTGCTTGCAGGGTGGGTGCCAGGCTGGGTGGGGCCTCTTAGTACCCGGAGTGATCGTGGGGTTTGGTAAGGAGGAGCAGCTAGCTGTAAGGTGGGCTCAGCGGGAAATTCTGGAGGCTGGCTCACGGCAGTGGCCCCCACCTGGAGGGAGATAAATGCTGCTTTGAGCGGGGGCATCCAGGCAGGCCCCTCAGCAGGAACTGGAAGGAGTTGGTCCCACAGAGGGGACGGATGGGGACAGGAGCAGCAGGCACAGGCATACGGTGGGGGCCTTGTGTCCTCCTGCCAGAGAACTGTGGCCCCGGAGGGCAGGGCTGCCTGCAGGGGTGTGCAGTCACTGTGGGGCACTGAGCTCACCCCCTGACCGCAGAAAGCCCCCTCTAAGATTCCCCACTGGCCCTCAGGAGGGGCAGGAAGAGCCCTGCATCTCAGATGAGGGTCCCCAACCTGGCCCTCAGGTAGCAGAGGCAGGACCTGGTGTGTGTGGCTGCCACAGCAGGCAGCAGGCTCCAGGCCAAGCTCATTGGCCAGGCCACGTCCCATGTCTGTCTGCCAGCCACCTGGTCCCTGGAGCTGGGAGGGCTTTCTGCTTGTCGGACCTGTCACTCAGGATGACCTGCTCGCCCCTCCCACGAGTGGTCCCACTTCAGCTCCAGCAGCCTGTGTGGGATCCATGTGTTTGTGGGGAAAGGGCCGGGGGAAGATGGGCACAGCCCCCAGGGGACTAGGTCTGCAAGAACCTGGCTGTCACCGTGGGTGGTGGTCTTACTGTTGTGTCCAAGCCAAATGCGTTTATAAAACTTTCCCACCAACGCTGTTTCATGTGAGGACAGGATGGCAGGCATAGAGGTGGCAGTCGGTGACCCCTGTGTGGGGTCATGAGGGAGGAATTAGCCGTGACATGGGCGGTGTCTGGCTGGGCCCCCGAACAAACCCATGGGACGCTGTGCTCCGAGTCTGGTGGCAACCTGTGTGTTTCCAGTTTGGAGTGACCTCATGTTTGCAGAGGGGTGGGGGGTGGAGTGCACCCCGAGCACCACTCTGCACATTTCCTGCCCACTGGGACTTTGTCCCACCAGGCGGGTTTCCGCATCTGTCCCAACACCCTCTGCCGATGGCAGATGCGTCAGTGGGGCCTGGGTGTGTTCTCCAAGGCAGGCACAGCCCTGTAGGCCCTCCCTGACTACTGTGACCTCACAACCTCCGGCTCGCCGAGGGCTGAGGTCGAGGCTGGCTGCTGGGTTAGCTGCCCCTCAGTGTCACTGCCAAGGGTCCTCACAGTTAGGTTCCGTTCTGCGTCTCCTGCAGGAAGGTCACAGAACGGAGTGACATGTGAAGTCTCGCCGTCAAAACACCTAGAGATTCCATGTGAAACTGGATTTTCAGCCACCGTCTATTTTTATCCCTGGCTGTGCTGGCACTACTTGCAGATGCTGTGGGTCCCTGGGGACACAGTAGCCACAGTGACAGACCCAGAGAGATCCCCCAGGAGGAGGTCAGAGGACTCCCACCACTGCAGGGAGGGCAGGGACCCCAGGCGAGGTCATGAGCCAGGCGCAGGTGCTGGCTGACCTCAGCCTGACTCAGCCTTGTGAGAGAACAGACATGTCCCCATGTGCTGGGTGTCATGTTTACAAAACGTGTCACCACAGGTGACCTCAGGGGCCAGAACACACTGTACAGGTGGGAAAACTGAGGCACTGGCCTTAGCTCCAGGAACCCCAACCAGCACTGCAGGCCAGGGGCTCAGACAGACTCACTCCCTGTCCTGGAGGCTGGGAGTCCAAGATCAAGGTGCTGGCAGGCATGGTCCCCAGGGAGGGCCACCTCCCTTGTCCTCCGGGACAGACTTCCTGTCTCTTCTTAGAAGGACTCCAATCCCTGGTGAGGGCTGGAGGCTGCGACCTTACCTGAACCTCATCCCCACCTTGGGTCTTACTCCTAACACCCTCCCACTGGGGGCTGGAGCTTGCCCACGGGAGCACTGGGGACACATTCTGCCATGACACAAGGCCATGTCACCCCCTCCTGCCACCGTCCTGGGAGCAGATGGGAAGGACCCTGAGGGGCCGTTGCCTGTAAGAAGAAGCTGGATGGTGTGGTCACCGGCCTGGATGGTGGTCTGAAGGGGGGGAAGGCAGTCACTCCCGTTTCCAGATAAGGACACAGGCTGGGGGAGGGGCTGACGTTAGAAGGCGAAGAGTGAAACCTAGTCTGAGGGTCCTGCTCAGACTCGTGTGGCTGCCAGGCTCTGTGCCCCGGTGGGGGTGGGGGTGGGATGGTGGCTGATGGCTGATGGCCAGTCCGGGGTGGGGCCCCAGGACATGAGCAGGCTTCCTCCAGGGGCGTGGGGGCTCAGCCAGGCTGGCCGGCATCCAGACGTCTCTGTGCCTGCGGCCACCGTCCCACTGTGGGCTCTGTGGCCCTTGCTGCACTGGTAGCCCAAACTTGGCCGTCTGCAGCGGCAGCGCCCTCTACTGTCCTGTTTCTGGAGGTCGCCTGGGGCAGGGATGCTGGGTGTCTCAGGGGCTTCCTCTGGCCTGGGCTTGCTCACGTGAGTGGGTGGCCAGGTCTTGAGGGCCAGAGTCACAGCACAGACTGGGCAGAAGCTGCGTCACCCTCACAACCTTGTCTCAGTTCACCTCCGCCACTTCATGTGGGAAAACTGAGGCCCTCAGCTCCCAACCTGCCCCCCTGGACCTGCTGCAGGCAGATCCCTCATCAACTTCCTCTTAGACCTCTTGCCCGGTCTGTCCTGCCTCCCGGATGTCCCCCTTGTCACTCCCGTCAGAGCCATCTGCTCCGCCTGGAATATTCCATCAGCCTCCTGGTGGGCCCCCTGTACCTCACCATCAGGGCCCAGGGCAAGTCCCAGGTGCGCTGGGCAGCCCAGGCAGACTGAGTGCCCAGCTCTCCTGGGGCCTCGGGCTCTGAGGCGCTGGCAGGAGGCCATGACTTCTTGTTCCAGAGGCAGAAGAGGTGGGTGACAAGCTGGCGCCCCCATCATTCCAACGAGACCCCTCAGAAGGTGACTGGGGTCAGAATAGGCAGGGCACGCTTTATTTACTTTTCTCTCTTTAATTTTTTAAACTTTTTATATTTTATTGATTATGCTGTTACAGTTATCCCAGTTTTCCCCCCTTGCCTCCCCTCCACCCAGCACCCCCCCACTCCTTCAGGCCATTCCCCCACCCATTGTTCACATCCACAGGTCATGCGTGTGAGTTCTTTGGCTTCTTCATTTCCTGTGCTGCACTTTACATCCTCGTGGCCACTCTGTAACTATCTGTGCTTCTTAGTCTCCTCACCTCCTCACCCATTTCCCCAGACCCCCCTCCTGTCTGGCAACCATCAGAATGCTCTCTGTACCCATGATTCTGTCTGTGTCCTTCTTGTTTGCTTAGTTTGTTTTTTAGATTCAATTGTTGATAGGAAGGTATTTTTGCCATTTTATTGTTCATAGTTTTGATCTCTTTTTTAAATAAGTCCCTTTAACATTTCGTACAGTAAGGGCTTGGTGATGATGAACTCCTTTAACATGACCTTATCTGGGAAGCACTTTATCTGCCCTTCCATTCTAAATGAAAGCTTTGCTGGGTATAGTCATCTTGGTTGTAGGTCCTTGCCTTTCATGACTTCGAATACATCTTGCCATGCCCTTCTTGCCTGCAAAGTTTCTTCTGAGAAATCAGCTGACAGTCTTATGGGAACTCCCCTGTAGATAACTAACTGCCTTTCTCTTGCTGCTTTTAAGATTCTCTCCTTATCTTTAAACTTTGGCATTTTAACTCTGAGGTGTCTGGGTGTGGGCCTCTTTGCATCATTCTTGTGTGGGACTCTCTGTGCTTCCTGGACTTGCACATCTATCTCCTTCACCAAATTAGGGAAGTTTTCTTCATTATTCTTTCAAACAGATTCTAATTTCTTACTCTTTCTCTTCTACTTCTGGCACCTCTGGGATGTGAATGTTGGATCCCTTGAAGTTGGTCTAGGGGCTGCTTCTACTACCTCATTGTTCGGGATTCTTTTCTCTTGTTCTGATTGGTGGTGGTTGACTTCCTTATGTTCCCAATCGTTGATTTGATCCTCAGCATTACTCAGTCCACTGTTGTTTCTTCCCCTGAATCAGTCCCTGCTGGTTTTTGCAGCTGGAAGTTATGGGGACTTATCTCCCTGGCACTGGTGCCCTGGGCTGTAGGGCCTGGTATGGAGCTTGGACTCCTTGCTCCAGAGATGTCCCTCCCGAATTTTTACCCACCACACGTGGATGTGGGACCAGCCTGTTCCACGTCTCTGCCCCTCCTACCAGTTTGGGTGGATGTGGTTTCTTTAATTCTGTAGTTGTCAGACCTCCATTTAACTCGATTTCTGCCAATTCTGAGTGATGGTGGTTCTACAATTTAGTTGTAATTTTGATGTGGTTGTGTAAGGAGGCAAGCCGTGTTTACCTGTGTTGCCATCTTGACAAGAAGTAGAGTAGTGGGCATTTCAGAGTAGTCCTGGAGGGCTTCTTGGGGAAGGTGCCACTAGAGCTGAGAGCTGCATGATGGGAGGAGCCCATGGCTGGAAGTCCTGGGAGGTGTTCCAGGCAGAGGCAACCTCCAAAGCAAAGGCCTCAGGCCAGGGTTGGTTGGTTACAGTGTCATCCTGATAGGCCAAGGTTGTGAGTTTGATTCCCCATCAGGGCACGTACAAGAACCAGCCAACGAATGCAGAGATAAGTAGAACAACAAATCGATGTTTCTCTCTCTGTCTCCACCCCTCTTCCTCGTTCTTTCTAAAATCAATAAAAGGATAAAAATAAAGAAGGCCTCCAACCAGTGCCAACTTGGGAGGCTGGCAAACAGAAAGAAGCCAAAGGCCAGGACAGCTGGGCCAGGTCACAGGAGCTGGGACTCTAACCCGGCAACACGCCCGCTGCACCTCACTGAGTTGTGGGTTGTGGGGAGAGAGGGGCAGCTCTGGGCTTGGGCAGTGGGAGGCTGGGGGTGTGGGCAGGGCAGAGGGTGGCTGTCACAGGCTCATATCACAGTGTCCTGCGCCCCACCCGACCCTGCAGAAGGTGCCAGGGGTCCCTCTGGGCATTGAGGGCAGCGCTGGGGGCAATCAGAGGGCCTGCCTCTTCCCGAGCATGGTTCCCCCACGAGCTGCCCAGCACCTCAGTGCAGGGGCGCCTCCCAGTCCTGGCGTCCTGGCATTCCTGACAACGAGGGCTGGGCCTTCTTTTCCTCTTGTTCATCCCGTTCCTGCCCATGCCCTCTGATGACTGCATTGGGGAAAGCACACAGAGAGTAAGATTGACTGCCAGCCACAGCGAGGGCACTCAGTGCCCTGCAACCACAGCCCCTGTCTAGTTCTGCACCTGTTTGTCCCCACGAAAAGAAACTTCTGCCCCTGCCCCACCCCAGCCGGGCGGACATGGACCCACCCTCACTTCTGAGTAGTTGCTTATTCTCAGCACCTCGTCCTGCAGGGAACCCTGCAGCCCTCATCATCTGTGTCTTTTACGTTGTGCCCAGGTTCATCGTGCTGCAGTGTGAACCTGAGCTTTGTTCCTTTTCAGGGCAGAGTAATAGTCCACTTCTCAGCTTTGCCACATCTTGTTTTTTCTTTTTATTGATTTTTAGAGAGAGAGAGAGAAACATGGATTTGTTACTCCACTTATTCATGCACTCATTGGTTGATTCTTGTCTGTGCCCTCACTGGGGATTGAACCCACAACCTTGGCATATCTGGACAATGCTCTAACCCGCTGTGCTACCCGGCCGGGCTGCCACGTTGTTTGTGTGCTCACTCACTAATGGACACCAGGTTGTCTGTTTCCATGACTAAGGCTGCTGAGGACTCTCCAGGGCACAGACACAGGACCGACTGCTGGTTGTCCCCAGGGGCCCAGCGGACATCTCCACTGGCGAGTGCGGGCAAGCACTGCTCCGGGAGTGTGGGGTGCAGTCACGGGGCTGTGCTGCCACGTCCCACCTGGGTCTGCTCCCCCCACCCCCCCGCGGGAAGGTGGCGGAGAGCACGCAGACCCATCTCCCCGACACAGTTCAAAGAGAAAATCGAAGGGTGAAGATTTCCTGTACTCTTGTTGCAGACCATCAGAAAAGGAAATACTAGGACTCGCACAGCGGTAAAAACAGAGAAGGAGCAGGCAGGTGGAAGAAGGTTCATAGGAAAACACGAAGATGCCCTTTTAGGTAAGAACATTGAAATCAGTGTGGAAATAGAGGAGAATCTGGATTTCTGTGGGGCGGAGGGCCGACAGTCAATCCTCAGGGCCCAAGAAGGAATTGGCAGGCACCTCAGTCACCTGCTACCTACTTGGGGGACAGAGCTGGAGCCTGAGGCCCCACAGCCTGTGTGGGGCAGCTGACCCTGCAGAGTCCCCTGGGAATGTCCCCGTTCCCTTATGGCGGGTCTCCGTGCCCCTACGTCTAGGGACAGTCTCTAGCCAGCAGCATACCTTTGGGTCCAAGTGTTTCCTCAGTGTGGCCACCCTGTGACTTCGATGGGGCGTGTCACCCATTCACACTTGCGGACTCACATGCCATCCAGTTGCGGGCAGCAATTCCAGGCAGGGAAGGCTCGCTGCTGCCATTCTGTTCGCCTCTCCTTTCCTCTCTTCTCCTCTCCCCGACTCCCCTGGCTTCGTTGAATGTTTTTAAAATGTTCACAAGCTTTGATTTCTTTCTCTTTTTGGAGTAGCTGTCTTTCTGTGTGTGGTCACTTTGGGGACTTACGTAAAATATAGTCATAAAAGTGTATTTGGAGCTGATAACAACTTATGCTCCATGGCTTACAGAACCTCCCCCACCACATCCACTTCAGGGGAGAACACTGGCTGGGGGATGAGGTGACCCCTGTGGCCCTGGGCAGAGCTGAGGCCCAGACCAGCCTCATGGCTCCTGCTCTGTGTCCGGGCCAGCTGCATGGCCTCCCCGAGGACTTCGTGAACCTCCAGGCTAATGAGCAAGTTGGGGCAAGATTCCAGCCTTCTGAGACAGAGGGATGAGACTCTCCTGCCCTGCGTCACCAGGCGGAGCGCAGGCTGTCTGAGCTGCAATGCCCACCATGGCCATCACCACCCCTACCCTCAGCCTCTGTCATCAAAGTGGGCACTGTCCCGGGCCACCTGTCTCTTCTTTGCCCATAACCAGGTGTGAGGCCTGGGTGCCCTCCTTGTAACCTTTTTAAATTGGTGTTTTTGTCTGTAAAATGGGGTCTTGATGCTCACAGGGTGTTTCTGGACACTCAGAGGCAGTGAACTTCCTGCCATCTCTGCCGTTATAACGGTGCTGACAGGGTGATCAGCAGTGTGGACGCAGGGACGTCCAGACCTGCAGAGGATTTTCCTTAGAGTTTATCTGAACTGAGACTGAGGACAGCGGCCAGGGAGCGAGTTTTCCTGTGGACGGGGACAGTTCACAGCTCCACGTTAGGGAGGCTCCGTGGAGGTGGGAGAAAGCCGGTGGGGGGACTGGGTCACAGGGGTTAGCAAGGCTCTGAGCTCCCCTGGGGGTGGTCACCCCATTTCAAAGGTGTGTGAACTTTGATGCACAGAACCAGTGGGCAGGGCTGGCTTCAGGCGAAGAGAAATCTTTGACTGAAGAAGTCACATGCCTTGGGGTGGCTCCCTACCGTGACCTGCCCGGTCATGAACTGCATTTATGATCAGACCGCCCTGCGAGGGGACTTTCCCTAGTAGAATTCCCACCGCTGCTGGAATGGAGCTGTAGCAAACCTAGAGCTGTCCCCTGGGGGCCGCACGTCCGAGATGGCCAGGGGTGGAGGTCGCAGCCGGACCCCTAAGATCCCCGGCCACCCCTGTGGTGACCATGCAGCAGGAGCAGGGAGCAGCCCTGTGTGGTGTGGAGTCACTGAGGGTTATGGACTGCTTGTTGCCGTGGCACAACCTGGCTGGCGTGGCAGATAGGCAGGAACCACCAGGCTGTCGTGAGGCTGGGAGGAGGTGAGGCATAAAGTGCTTAGGCCAGTGCCCAGCACATGCCAGCAGGTGACTCACAGACTCGGGCAGTCGGCCATCCAGCCAGAGCACACCTGCACATGTGCCCTCACTCCACTGACTTGCGATGTGACGTCTGCTTCCCTGCTTACCACAGCTCCCAGCTCCTGCCCCACCCACATGGCCTGCTCCCCAGTTCCCTGGATTGTGGTTTTAGTGCAGATGGATCCCAATGCAATGCCCAGTTTGGGCGTTTTCAGCGAGGCCTCCTTTTCACTGCTGTATAATATTCCACTAGAGCCATCTCAGAGCTGAGGTTTGGGGGTTTTGCCGGTGTTTTCCTCTATAAACGCTGCTGCCCTGAAGTTCATAGGCTGTCCTCTGTGAGTGAGCATGTGAGTGCATCCCCTTATAAAAGAGGGCTTGGCCTGGGGTGGGGGGACTTCAGCAGAGTGGGGGTGTGCTTCCACAGCAGAGGGGAGGGTCTCAGGGGTCAGACAGGATGGTGGCTGCCAGTCCCTTATCTATCCATCCATTCACTATTAATGTAAAGGTCTCAGTCCCTTTCAGGTGATAACAGGTGTGTCTTGGAGCTTCCACACTAGGTAGGGAGCTAGGAGATGAGAAATCACCGAGCAGAATTCCAGCAATATGTCAGGAAGGACGGGTGCTGGGGGCAGGGGCTGGGATGCATCCGAGGAATCTGAATTATTTTGGACCGGGTCAATCTCCACTCCGCAGAGGGCGAGTGGAAATTTCCGAGGGATGTCACAGAAGACGAGGATGTGACTGCCTCCCACTCAAGTTCAAAGACCTCTTGAGTGCGCTCCTTGGTCCACAGACCCTGATCCTTTGTGACTGGGAGGGGAATGGTGGTCAGAGAAAGCTTGGCAGGGAGGCAAGTTTGGAGCTGAAACCAGCATTTTGACAGAGAGCTGTTCTCTGCAAAGTCCCTGTGGCTGGGGCAGGCTGCCCTGGGCAAAGTGAGGGGTGATGAAGAGGAAGAAATTGGGGCTGCTCCAAGGAGCATAGCTGACACAGGACACCAGGTGACCCCTCAGGGGCCCTGGGGTGTCCCGGTACCAGGCTGTGATGGCTTGGACCAGGGGGTGGATGGCGGATGAAACGGGAGAGGGAGAGGGAGAGGAAAGCAGATCGAGGTGAGGAGGGAGTCGGGTGTGTCATCGGCGTCAGGAGGCACACCTGGGTGCCACGTGAGGCAGGGAGGGTGAGAGGGAGAACAGGTTTTCCAGGCTGAGAGCTGCATACTCTAGGGTCCAGGAGCCGGCCTGAGAGACTCCAAGGAAGCCTCAGGCCCTGGTCACGGCCCCCGCCCAGCAGTGACAAGGCCTGGCGGCAGCTGCTGCACAACTTTAAGATGCCCTGTGAGGTTCGTGACTCCCTGTCGTCCGTCGTCAGGCAGCCACTGTCCATGTCAGACTGAGATACCAGTGTGGCAAGGCCCCAGGGCCTGGGGCACTGAGCCGATGACTCCTGCAGGAACCAGTCCGGCCAGCTGCAGGCCCCAGGCAGCTTGGGCGTCCCTCAGAAGCGGCCTCGGTGCATGGACTGCAGTGTGGGGGCTGGGGAGATGCAGGGCAGAGTGCGGGGGCCCCCCGAACGGTGGTCCCTTGCTCCTTCTCCTTCCAGGCCCTCCTCGGGGAGGGCTGCCCTTCTTCCCCTGTGATGGGGCATTGGCACCAGCTGTGCCTCCTAGGGACTGTGCTTCCTGTGGACTGTCCTAGCGTGGATGGGCAGACATGTTGCGTGGCCTTCAGCATCTGGCTTCTCTAACTTTGCAGAAAGCCCCTTGGTTCGCGCCCCTGCCGTGGCAGGTGTGAGTGCTTCCTCACTGAGCTGTGACTCACCCCTACAAGGGTGTGCTCTTAGGAGTCCAGTTCGGGGTGGGGGGTGACAGCTGTAAAGAGCCGTGTGTGCCCACCAACCCCCATCACTATAGCACATTTCTGTCACTCCCCAAAGTCCCCTCCTGGCCTTCCCCAGTAGCCCCCCAACCCAGGCGACCAGCCGGTGAACAGTTCTGATGCCAAGTGGTACCTACAGAGGGGCCATCATTCTGGCTCCTTCCACTTTGCATGCAGGGTGTTGAGGTCCATGCACCCTGTTGTGGGGATGTCTGTTTCCCACGCCTGGCTATGCAGCGAGCATCTCCTGGTGTGCAGGACTTTATGTAAATGCCTAGCAGTGGGATGGCTGGGTTACGAGGTGGGTTTATGTTCCACGTGTTGGGAGTCCCAGGTACAACCTGTCCCTCTGGGCTTGGGGCTGGAAGGGGCTGGTTCCCAGGCCAAGGTGGGTGGGGCCGGAGACCACCCAGGACTGACCTCCCAGACCTTTGAAGCCCCAAAGACCTTTCAGGGATGGGACCCCGAGGGGAGGGCTGGGGTACTACTGGAGAAGTCTACACACACAGCGACTTTGTTCTGCTTCATCCTCTGCTCCCAAGTTCCAGGTGAGAAAACTGAGGCTCAGAGGACTGCAGGGACAATTGCAGGCTCTACTCCCTGCCACTGGGAGGGGACCCAGCCACTGAGCCCTCAGAAGCTGCCGGAAGGGGCCTTCTTCCCAGACCAGTGTCCCTCCCACATCTGCTGCAGAGGCACTTGAGGACACCTGGGATCCAGCTTGTCTCCATGGCCACTATTTGGAAAAATGACCCAAAACTTATAAATAACGAGGCAGCAGGCCCTTGTGTTGTCCTGTTGGAGTGTCATTGAATGGCCCTCCCCAGGGGGTTTCTTTGTAATTCAAGGCAAGGGGTGCAAACCTGTCCCGTGAAGGGCCAGACAACAAACAGGACTTTGCAGCCACACAATTACGTGGCCACTGCTCACGGACAGTCAATAAGCCAGGGGCATGTCTGGGCTGCAGTAACCCTTTATTGACCAAAACTGGCCATGACTGTCCAGGGCACACAAGGAACTGCAACTCTACCTGATTCCAAGCTGGTCAGAGACTTGAAGAGGCATCTCTCCAGAGAAAACACCTCAAGATCAGGGAAATGCAAATTGAAACTGGAGTGAAAAACCACTCACACCCACCAGGACAGCTATTAAAAAAGAAAAGCAGGGAGTGACAAGTGTCAGTGAGGGTGGGGCTGTTACACTCTACACATGCCTCGCTGGTGGGAATGTGGACGGTGCAGCTGTGTGGCAGTCAGGTTGGGGACCTAGGCAGACCCTGTGATGACCACGGAGCCTTCTTGCTCAGGAACAGTGGGTGGCACTTCAGGTGGGGGCTGTTTTCAATAATGAAATCACCCTGGCCGGTGTGGCTCAGCAGATTGAGTGCCGGCCTCAATCCAAACCGAAGGATCACCAGTTCAATTCCCAGTCAGGGTACATGCCTGGGCTGCAGACCAGGTCCGAGGTAGGGGGTGCACAAGAGGCAACTGCACACTGATGTTTCTCTCCCTCTCTTTCTCCCTCATTTCCCCTTTCTCTAAAAAAAATAATAAATAGATAAATAAAATCTTTTTAAAATAGTGAAATCAATAAAAAGCACAAAAATGTAAGACGCATGGCACTAACCAGAACTCGCTCGTTTGTGAATGAGCGTGCACGTGAACACTGACTTGAGGGTTTCAAGAGAATTTCGTGAGCAGGCAGATTCACAAACATGGAAGCTGAACGAAAAATCGGGGGTGGTGGCTGTCGTGGGCAGGGGACCCGAGCAGAGCCAAGCAGGGCCAGAGGGCAGGAGATCTGTCTGGCCTCCGTCATGGCCTTTCCTGGAGCTGAGGGTGAAGATTCCTTCCAGGGTGGGCTGGGCTCCTGGGCTCCCAGGGAACTAGCTGTCCTCCAGCACCTACCCCTCGCTGGCTGTCCTTCCTCTGCACTCTCCTCAGTTGCAATTTTTTACCATCTGGGCAATTATCACCCTTCTTGTCACCCTCCTTATCCCCTGCCATCACCCCGGAACCCAAAGCTTCTGAAGGAGGGTGCTGTCTTGTCCTCTCTGTGGCAACTCCAGGCTGAACAAGGGACCTGAAGATATATGGCTAACCACCTCCTGGGAACACAAGGGTGGTAGGCCTGGAGACCCCTTCTCCCATTCAGCTCTGATGGCCTCTGGCCTCAGTGCAGAGGAGGTAGGTGCAGCAGCCTGAGCCCTGGCCAGGCAGCGTGTTCTGAAGGCTGGCCACTGTGCAGGGCCGTTGCTGAAGGCTGGGGGTGGCAGGACCGCTAAAAATTCTGCATTTGCAGAAGTGATACTTGACTGCAATCCGAACAACTCGCACTGGCTCTCAGGGTGCACAGTGGAAAGGACTGACTCTCCCAAGGCAACACCTGTTAGCAGCAGCTTGTGGGAGGGGCTCTGGCTTCTCTGGCTGGCTGTGAGTTTGGGGACATTAACTGGCTTCTCTGCACCTTGATCTTCATGCCTGTGAAATGACGCAATGACAGCACGTGCTTCGTGGACTCGCTGTGAGGAATAAATAAATAAATATATGGCATATGGCAAGCGATAGGTTAGCTGTTACACTCTCCACTATATACACATATAGTGGGGTATGATGTATCGTGTATGCAAATACATGTGTGAAACTAACTATATATGCAGGTAGGTATATACACACACCCCTCAAGTGACTTATTTTTATTTATTTTTAATTTATTGGGGTGACATTAATGAAATTATGCAGGTGTCAGGTGTACAGATCTATAACACATCATCTGTATATTGCATTGGGTGTTCACCAGCCCCAGTCAAGTCTCCTTGCACCATTATTTATCCCCCCTTTGCCCAACCGCACCCCCTTTCCCTCAGGCAGTCACCACACTGCAGTCTATGATCGAGTGACTTTCTAAATGACAAATAGCGGCCCAGCTCACTGTTGTGCGTCTTGCTTTCACTTAATTATACATTTTTTAATCCTCACCCAAGGCCATTTTTTTCCCCACTGGTTTTAGATAAAAAGGAAGGGGGGTAGAAAGAGAGAAACAGCGACCTACTGCCTCTCCAAGGCTTCCCGACCAGATCTAACCAGCAGCCTTCCTGGGTAGGGAAGGACGCTCTCACCAAGTGAGCCGCACTGGCCAGGGCCTCATCATAGACTTTGAAGTGCTTCCCACCAGGGCGCACGTTTATCCAACTCCGCGTGTAAGAGTCCGCTGCGCTGCGTGTCATTCTACAGAAAGGATGAGCGGTGAGTTGGTTCACCTTTCCTCTTAGATGCACTTGTGGGCCGTTTCCTAGGTTTAGTGCAATGGGGTCGCCAACGTCTTACTGTAGAACGCGATTTTAAATGCATTAAGCCCTGACGCAGCTGTTCTCTCCCTAAGAACTTATTTTCCTTAGTCCCCAGCCCTGGAATCCACAGGCCACCTCCCAGGCATTACGGTGGCAAACGTGCATCCCCTAAGGGCCCTAGGACCTAGCTCTGCACTTCCAACGCGGCGCGCCCGCTACGGGCCCCGCCCCAGCCTACTGAGCCTACCCCGGCCAGGCCCCGCCCCAGGTCAGGCCCCGCCCCTCGGGTTTCCTTCCCAGCAGGCCTCGCCACCCACTAAGCTCACGGTCGCCCGCCAGGCCCCGCCCTACGACCCCGCCCCGTCCCGCAAGGTCCCGCCCCCAGGCCGTAACCCCCCCTCGGCGCCTAATGCGCGTGCGCGAACGTCTCAGGTTCTGGGCCCCTGCGGCCGTGGCTCTTTTGTTTCCCTGCTCGGGCCGGAGCCGGAGTTGGAATTCCCGCTGGCACCGACTCGGAATCCCGGTCGGAACCGGGTTGGAGGCCAAGTCAGGACCGGGTCGGGGAGGAGTGGGATCCGGATCAGCGGCTAGGCTGGGAGCGGGCCCGGCCTGCCTGATGGCGCGCGCCCCCAGCCCGCCGCCCCCGGCCCGCGCCGCCGCCTGAGCCCGGCCAGCCCCCTCGCCTGGCCCGCCCGGCCCGCGCCATGGAGCCCGGCCGCGGCGGCCTGGAGATCGTGGGCAAGTTCGAGTTCTCGCGCAAGGACCTGATCGGGCACGGCGCCTTCGCAGTGGTCTTCAAGGGGCGCCACCGAGAGGTGAGGGCGGCGGGCACCTCTCACCTGGGCTCCCAGCCCCGCGCCCCGGGGACCCGTACTGCCTGGTCTCGTCCCGTGCTTTCGTGGATTAGGGGAGGCCTTAGAAGGGTTCTCAGCTTCTAAGAAACATCCCCTTGGGTTTTCAGAAGCACGACCTGGAGGTCGCGGTCAAGTGCATTAACAAAAAGAACCTCGCCAAGTCCCAGACACTGTTGGGGAAAGAAATCAAGATCCTCAAGGTGAGCGGGCACTGGACACAGGAGGGGAGAGGTGGTGCGTGAGCCGCCCGCTCACGGGAAACTTGGGTTTCTGTCCTAGGAATTGAAACATGAAAATATCGTGGCTCTGTACGACTTCCAGGTAAGGCTCGCGCTCTGGCTACGCTGTGGTGGTGGTGGGCAAGGAGTGGGTGACAGACTCAGGCTGGCAGGGGGCAAGGTGAGGGCTCAGGTCCAGGCCGGCCCAGCGCCAGAGACCCTGTTCAGTGGTGGATGGCCACAAAGTGGCCGTAGCAGCTTCTGTTTGGGGAAGGTGCTGGGCCACTCCGTCTGGCCAGACAGGGACCTGGAGACCCTGTCATCAACCCCGCTTCCTCTGGGCATGCTGGCTTCCTCTGCCCACCTTCCTGGGCTGCCTGATGAGGGAAGGGGAGCAGGGGCCACAGGCCATGGCAGGGGAGGTGGATCACAGTCACTGGCCAAGTGAGGCCTGGCCCTAGCTTGGCCTGACCTGCTGGCCCTGACCAGAAGTGCTGTCACCAGTCCAGGCCCAGGCTAACCCTTCAGGCTGGGCCCACCTGTCTGGGCAGGCCTGTTGTTTGTTGACATTACTCCAGGGCCAGGCATTGGCCAGTCTCTCCCTGCGTCAGACTGGGGGAGGGGAGGGGCCACAGGAGATTCCTGCTTGCTGGCGGTGGGGCCAGCCACCCCTGGAGGCGGGTGGGGCAGGAGGTGGTTGCGTGTTTGATGAGGCCACCTCAGGCCAGGTGGCCCTGAAGGCTACAGCCAGGTTCCCCCATGGGCCCCCAGGGCGTGGCAGTGGGGCCCCGCCTGAGTAGGGGCCCAGGACCCTAAATGTCTAGTTCGGGGACTTGGGAACCTGAGGTGACAGATCTGCGGGCCAAAGTGCTGACTAATGGTTTTGAAACCTGTTTACGGAGCCACGGGACCAGCCCCTGGCTGAGGGGAAGTTCCCGGCCAGGCTGTCTGTGTTTTGGTGGCCTCCTGCCTCCTCCCCTGTTCTCTCCTCCCGCTTCAACTTGGGGCTGTGGCATGGCTTGAGGTGATGCAGGGAGGACTGAGGTCCAGTGGGACAGTGGGTACCTGGCAGCCCACCATAGAGATGCCATGTCCTGGAGCCAGGAAGGTGGCCCCTTTCCTCCGCCTCCTCCTCCTCCTCTGTTCCCTCCTCCCCTCCCCCTCCTGCCCCCTCTTTCCCTATCCTGCTGGGCCACACACCTGGCTGTGGGCAGTGCCACTTCCGCCAGGGTTGGCAGCCCTGTGGTGTCCCCCACAGGAAATGCTGGCTGGTCAGCACAGCCTCTCCCCTCTCCCCTCTGCTGTTGGGTGGTTCCCTGAGTCCTAGACCCCTGTCTTGGACCCAGGAAAAAAAATAAACATCTTTTAAAAATAGGTAATAAGTGATTTGGCTTAAAAAACAAATGAAGCAGGACAAAATGGCACATGGGAAACCGTAACTCCTGCGTCTGCCCCCAGAGGTACCACATCTGTGCCGGCCGTTCCTGGATCCCTGCAGGGCAGAGCAGCAGGTGCCCCTTCCCCACTATACCTCCACCTCTGCTCTGCCTGTTGGAGAGGGTACCTGTCACTCCACACAATCCTTTCAGTCCCTAGGTGATAAATTACACCCCCTCCTCCCAAGAAAATTACCTCCAATCCCTTCCATGAGGTTAACACCTTTAAGCCCAAAGGTTCAGAGCCCAGACCCAGCTCCAGTGCTGGCTGGGCCACTTAGACGGGTTGTGTGTCCTTGGGCAACTGCCCTGGCCTCTCTGTGCCTCCATCTCTTCCTCTGAGACAGAGACCATGGAGCTGTTTGGCCGAAACTGGTCACAGGAAACACTTTGTGAGCATTAACTGTCGTTATGGCTGTGGCTGCAGCTCAGTGGTGGTCCATCGTCCCTTGTCCCGTAGCTGACCTGGCCAGTCCCCCGCCGATGGGATGTGAGGGGCCCTGGCACTTTGGTGGTGTGGTTGTGGCCGTCCTTGCACTTGTGGGTGCCACGTGTGCACCCGCAGGGCCAACTCCTGAAAGCAGATTCCCTGGGTGGGAGGGACGTGTGCTTTTAGTTAGGGACACTTGCCAAGTTGCGTTCCGCAGAGGCCGGACCGTGGACGTGCAGCAGCACCACCCGAGGGAGGGCTTGCCTCCCCGTGTCCCCACTGGCTTGGTTGCCCCTCCGAGAGGTGGGTGGTGGCCTCTCTCAGGCTGGTTTTCCTGTGGGGGTTGGGGGGGGGACGGTGCAGAGCCTCCCACTGCTGCCTCCTGCCCCCTGCCTCGTTCGCCAAGGGTAACGGTGCTGGTGGCCCAGGCCCTGCGTCCAGCTCCCCACTTACTCACCTGTGTGACCTGGGCAAGTCACTCAGCCCCTTGGTGCCTTGGTGTCACCTGTAGAGTGGCAGACACTGAGTAGACACCCGCCTTGAGGAGTGGTTGTGGCAGCCCCCTGGATTGCTGGGTTCTGCGCCTAGTCTGCGTCCTGCTGTGTGTGGCCACCCTCATCTGGGAGGAGCTCTGTGTGCACTGGTGGCCAACGTTCCCTGCCCCTGGTTGTGTTTCGTCTGTTGAAGTGGTTTTATTCTGTTGGCCTTATGGGATAGGGACATTTGTCAGGCTGATGTGAGCACCCGGAGTTGGACCCCTGGAACTGTGCTCTGTTCTGAGGCCTCAGACCTGGGGGCGGGGGGTAGCTGGAGCCCCCAGCCTCCCACCGAGCAGAGCGCGTGGTCTCAGTCCCTTCTTGCCCAGGGACAGTAGCTACCACCGGTTATGGGCTGTGCAGCCAGGACCAGCCCTGCCCTGGGAGGAAGACCGATGGCGTTGGGCCCTGCCCCCAGGGACCCCTCAACTCCTGAGGCCAGTGCACCATCCAGATCCCACTGTGCTTGTGAGTGGCAGCTGGTAGAGGCCTCAGTTGAGGGGAGAGTCGTCCTTACTTTGGGGCCTTGGGCACAGGGCTGACCCACGGGCCCCTGGCTCCCTCGGCGATGGGGCATTGTGACGTGCAGGTCAGCCTGAGTGGGGACGCAGGCAGTGCTGAAGGCCCAAGGCACCAGGGTCCAAGGCAGAGTCCCGGGAGTAGGCCCAGGGTCCTGGCGGCTCTGGACCCTACACGGTTGTGTTACTGTTTCTGCTATTTCTTTTGACCTAAAATTTTGAAGTTTAACGCGCAGTGGACGAGGTGGAACGCAGGGTACAAAGAGCCCAGTGAGACGGCTCCTGCGTCCCTCCAGCTGAGGTGAGAACTAGAGCTTGTTAGCCCCAAACACCTGCCTGCCAGCAACCCCCGTTCATCTGCCACACCAGCGCCCTGTATACCCACAGTGTGTTGCCCTCAGCGTCACGGGAGAGCCATGTCGTGGGCATCCCTAGGTGGTGCCTGGGACAAAACTGCTGTAAGCGCTGCATCCAATCTGGCGTGGCTGGGGTGCAGCTGGGGTGGAGGGTCTTGCAGGCACTTGTGGACTGTTTTCTGTGGGGCTGCACCAGCTCATGCCTCGCACTGTGAGTGGGGTACCTGCTCCTCCCAGGGTGTGGGAGAAGGGCTGCAGGGGGCAGGCCGGCTTGCCAGTTCCTGGGAGCTGTGGGCATCCGGCAGCTGAAGGGGACTCCCCAAGGAAGGACTTCCCCTCAGGGTGGGCTGATGTCTATTCCCGCTGGGAGTGAGGAGAGGCCAGCTCTGTCCCTGCTGGCCTGTGGCCTTTGCCACCTTTTGGGTGGCCAGCTGCAAAGTTATCGAGGTCAGCACCTGCCTACCCACTGGGCCAGCCCCAGATCCCTAGACAGTGGGCTCAGCTGGGGGGAGCGGGAATCCTATTAAGCAAAGCACCTCAGTGCCCCAACTGGGCAGCCTTCTGTGTGCCGAGGCCAGGGCCAGCCCTGCCCCAGGGCCCCCGAGAGGTGGGTGGGCTCCAACTCATGCCTTTAAAGACTTTGCCTCATTGGCCCTTCCTGGGGCTGTACAAGGGACTGGTCAGGACTCTAGGGCCAGCCCAGCTCTATCCCTCCCTTGCCAGCTGTGTGATGAGGCCAGTGCCGCAGGCCCTATCGCAGCCACTTCCTCCCCTCACAGGCTGCGGGGCTGCACTGCTGTGTGTAGGGCTGGGCTGTTGGCGGGGTCTGGTGGGCCCATGCCTGACCACCTCCAGGTCCCCCTATAATGATGGATGAGAAGCCCCCCGAGGAGACCCTCCTGGGAGGTGACCCCTCTTTGGGACCCTGTCGTCACTGGGACGAAGTCTCAGCCCTTCCTGTGTCTGTACTGAGTCCAGACAGAGTCCCAGGGGGCTGGCTGGGTGCCCACTCAGGCCCCATTCAGTCCCCAGGGTAGCGGATGAAAACCAGATTTAGCGCTGGTGGGGGCAGGCGGAGGGGGGACCTGAGGCCTGTCTGGGTTCCCGGTGGGCAGTGGGCTGGGCAGGGCAGCTGGAGCCAGCAAGGTCGTGTTGACCTCTCCCTCCTAGCTGGGGGGACCAGAGAGCTGCTTCCCGGGGAGCAGTGGGGACACCCAGCCAGGCAGTGCAGTGGCTGCATGGCCCTGGGAGGGGCCCGGGTACGAAGCCTCCTGCCAAAGTGCCCAGCCACCCCGGGATGCTGCAGGCCCCCCTTTCTCCTGACCCGAGCTTGGCATGGGCTTGGGCTGGTCAGGGGGTGGAGGACACACTGTGGCTGGCCCGGGAGTGCCCTCGCTTGTCTGCGCAGCACCCTGGACCCCTGGGCTGGTGGGATCAGCACCCTGCCCCCCAAGGGCCCAGGTCACAGCCGGGAGGGACCTGTCCGGGGCTTTGCCTTCTCCCAGGGCAGGGCCTCTGGGGTCTCCCCAGGCCTGAATGCTGCCGTCTCTCCTCTGAGGCCGCTGACCCTCCACACCCCAGACGTCCTGCTGGGCCCAGGGTGGGGGGTACTTGAGGTCTCTGCTGAGTGACCCACTGGGGCTCAGGGACAGAGGTCAGAGTGAAGAGGACAGGCTGGACCCCCACTGCCCATGTGGCCAAGAACCTTGGGTCTCCTGTTCACTAAGGGGCTGTGTGGCCCCAGGAGGTCTTCCAGATGGTCCCCTGGGGGTGACAAGTGCTGACTTCTGCAGGGATGGGTGAAGGCCTGGGCTGGGGGATTTCCAGGAGCAGTGAGCCAGCAGGCCTGTGGGGTGGGCCCTGTGCAGAAGCCCTGTGGCTTCTTGGGCACAAAGGGGACTCCTGTCACTCGGCTGCAGGGACCTCCTTTCTGGGGGAGGTTGTCCTGGGTTCTGTGGGTGCCCCTGGATCCGGAGGCCATGATGCGCGCCTTCCAGCCAGCAGCCCTCAAGCATTTTGGGTGTCCCTTCCAGTCCTGGCGAATGTCTCCTTGTGGGGACTAACGGGGGTGGGCACTGTGGCTGCTACATTTTGCCTGCCTCTGTCCTTGTCACTTTGCCTGTTCCTGCCCATCCTGGCTTGGTAGGTGAGTTTGGGGCTTCCCTGGAGAGCTAACTGTTGGGAGGACCTGCAAGAGCTGGGGGCACCTCCGCCTGGTCCCTGCTGCGCTGCCCCTCTGGCTGTATGGCCAGGACCTGGGGCTCAGCCTCACTGGGTCTCCTGGAGCTCACTGCTGAGGCGTAAATTTGGGGGCATGCTCAGCACCTCACTGGGGGTGGCCATGGTCAAGGTAGCAGCAGGCAAGGGAGCAGGTGGCCTGGGTTATTAATGGGTCTCTATCTCTGGCTCCTCCCTCTGCCAGATCCTCTGTCTCCCTCTGACCCTGCCTGCACCCTGCTCCTGTAGCCTGGGTTCACCCCATGGGTCCTGTGTGACAGGGGTGGGGCACCTGCAGTCACATTATCACTCCCTCACGGCTGGCCTGGAGGTATGGGCTGAGAGCTCCCAGGCACTCTTTCTGCTGCTGGGCAGCCGGGCAGGGCTGAGATCTGCCTTTGTGGATGGAGCTCACCCCGCCCTGGCTCTGTGTCCCTGCTGGGAAATGCCCCAAGTGAAGGGCCTGAGAATGCCAGGTGGGGTGTGCTGGGGCAGGCCTGCCTGTCCCAGGGGCGCCCAGCTCAGTGCCACAGGGCTTCAGTGTCAGCCTCACGCCCTGAGCATACCCCACATCTCAGCCTGTTCCCAGGGTGTCTCTGCCCTGGACACACAACTCCCTCTGTTGGTGGGGCACTGGGGGCACAGGGTGGGGCACGGGGGCTGACATTTAACATCCACACAGTCTCTGGGGGCTCCGTTTCCTTGCACTTGCCTGTGGCGTGTGGGTGTGAGGCCAGGCCCTGTGGTCCTGCCAGGTGGGGAGCAGGGGCATCCCTGGGGCCCAAGCGGTGTGGACAGTGGTGGCCCGCTGCTGGGCGTCTACTGTCCCCTGAAGCCTGCTGAGCAATGTCCCTCCTGTTGTCCCCCCTTCCTTCTCCAGGACACCACAGGTCCTGGGTGCTTTGAGGGCTTCAGGGCCACTCATAGGCCCCCTCCCCGTGGGGGGCTGGAACCAGCAGCCACCTGCGGAGCAGACACCCGTGGCGATGGGCTTGGGCTTCATGCCATGGGCCCAGAGCTGCTGGCGCTGACAGGGTTTGGGGCCTCCTTCCTGCTGGCAGAGCCCCCTCAGGGAGGGAGACCCTGCCTGGGGAAGAGCCGGGAGCCGTCAGCAGGAGAGCAGAGTGGCTCCCACCCCGCCTGCCCGTCAGATGTGGCCCCTCCAGCCTTGGTTTACTCCCCGAGGCCTGGAGATGGTGGCTTCAAGGAGGAAGTATCCCAC
Organism: Anoura caudifer; assembly: GCA_004027475.1. Classification (NCBI taxonomy): domain Eukaryota; kingdom Metazoa; phylum Chordata; class Mammalia; order Chiroptera; family Phyllostomidae; genus Anoura; species Anoura caudifer. The sequence goes on along the minus strand of PVKU01001501.1, from coordinate 23,326 downwards.
AGCCGGGAGGTCCTCATGGGAGGCCCAGGACCTTGTGGGGGGCCTGTGCGTGGGCCTGGGTGCTGGGCCTCTCCGACTCCAGGGGTAGTCTGAGCTGAAGGTGCTGGTGGCACCCCACAGCTGGCCTGGTGGTGCCGACCTCTAAGTCTAGGGGCGTCTTTGATTCCAGAGGCCAGAGCCCGGAGCCCAGCAGTTCCCTCTGCCTGAGGTCAAGGCCTTCACACCCTGGCCATATCCCTTCTCCGTGGGCCTGGGTCCCTCCCGAGCAGCTCTGCCCACCCAGGACACCTCACTCTGAACAGCAAGCTAAATCTAGCCAAACCTCAGGGCTTGGTCTGACCTTGACCCTGACAGAGACCTGGGTAACTGAGGGCCACCCCTACAAGGTGGGGTCCTCACCCCACGCTGACACCTCTTGGGATCTTGGCCCCTTCCCCAGACTTGGCAAATGAACGTTCTGATTGGCTGCCATTCCTGTCACTCAAGCAAATAATACCAAAACACTACAACCCACTTGGCTGTCCGATGTCCTGTTTCCCACTAACCTCCTGGCCCAGCCCTGGCTTGCAAACCCCAGGGCAGTGGGTGTCCACGCTCCCTGGCTGCGCCTGCCTTACGGCCCAGGCAGTGTTCTCAGGGTGCTGGCTGCCCAGGTCCCACTGGGGCAAGACAGTCTCTCCAGGGGGCTGCCGGGTAGGGGCATGGGGAGCCTGCCTCAACTCTCACTGCCCCTTCTGTGTCCTGCAGGAAATGGCCAATTCCGTCTATCTGGTCATGGAGGTGAGTCCCTGAAGGCCCAACCAGAAGGACCCTTGTCACGGGGGGTGGCGCAGGCCACACTGCCTGGGCCATGTGCCTATGGGCGTAGGGCCATGGCCCTGGGTACCCCAGTAGCCATGGCCAGTGCCTAAGGGGTGGAAGGTGCTCCTGTCATCTCTTCCAGCATGGGTTGCAGGGGACACCTGTCCCAGGGCAGGGAGATGACACTGGGAACCAGGCACAGGGTGGGGGGACCTGGGCAGGTCGGGTTGCCCACCCACTGACCAGGCCTGTTGCTGGTCTCTTGCAGTACTGCAACGGCGGGGACCTGGCTGACTACCTGCACAGTGAGTGGCGCTGCGTGCCCATGCCCATGCCGACCCAGCCAGCAAGGTGCACCAGCATGCACCAGCTGCCCGGGCTGGGTGATCTAGCCAGCTCTTCCATCCCTCTGGCACCTGCTGGGGAAGATAGAAGGGGAGCCAGAGCCATCAGGGACCCTCTGAGTGGCCTTTGGGCCTTCAGGGTCCCTGAGTGCCGGCCTGTTCAGGGCACTCTGGGCCCCAATGCAGCCTGCTCGCTGCAGGGGGCAGGTCTCCCCCTGGGGCTGCACCACAGGTAGGGATCCAGCCCCTTCTGTATCCTACTGTAGGGGTTAGCTTTTTTAGCCCCTGGATCCTTAAGGGTCTGGCCTTAGGGCTCATTGCAAAGCTGCAGTCTGGGGGCTTGCCCTGAGTAGGTGCTGAGGAGTGTCACAAGGAGACAGGAGCAGGTGGGCGGGGCAGCAGCAAGGAGCTGTGGGTAGGGAGGTGTCACAGCTCAGGTCAGAGCTGGGTGGGTGGTGCGAGGGGATGGCCCAGGGTGACTTCGGGGCGCACATACCTGCAGTGCGAGTGATGCTAGGAGGGGAGCGGGTCCCCTCGAGGTCGGTGGCAGCCTGTCCAGCAGGGAGGTCCCTGTGGTCCTGTCCCACCAGGGGAGCTGCACCCTCCTCAGCCCTATCTCCTCACAGCCATGCGGACGCTGAGTGAGGACACCATCCGGCTGTTCCTGCAGCAGATTGCGGGCGCCATGCGGCTTCTGCACAGCAAAGGCATCATCCACCGTGACCTGAAGCCCCAGAATATCCTGCTCTCCAACCCTGGCGGGCGCCGTGCCAGCCCCAACAACATCCGGGTCAAGATCGGTGAGGCCGGGTTGACAGGGCTGGCAGGCACGGGGAGGATGGGGGCCGAGGCTGCCCTGCTTACATGTCTGTCCTGCCCCGCAGCCGACTTCGGCTTCGCCCGCTACCTGCAGAGCAACATGATGGCAGCCACACTCTGTGGCTCCCCCATGTACATGGTAGGTGGACAGCCCCTAGTCCTGCTGCGCCCCCCACGTCCACAGCTGAGCCCCTCCTGTGGCTCCTCTGGGGGGGAGTTAGCCAGTATGGCTGTCCCGTTGTTTCCCACCTCAGCTATGGTGATCGGCTGACACGTGGCTGGTGTCTGTCCTGATTGGCTACACCTGGCTGGTGTCTTTTCTGATTGGCTGGCACCAGACTGGGTCAGTACGCACTCCACGTCCATTCTTGCTGTGGCCCTGACCCATGTTTCTCACACCCTGCAGGCCCCTGAGGTCATCATGTCCCAGCACTACGATGGGAAGGCAGATCTGTGGAGCATTGGCACCATCGTGTACCAATGCCTGACGGGGAAGGCTCCCTTCCAGGTGAGCAAGCCCCAGGGCAGAGACGGGCTGGTGGTCTAACCGTGCCCCCCCTAGTGCGAGGTGGCCTCCCAGCTGCACCTCTGCAGTCACTTCCGGGCCAAGGCCTGAGTGTAAGCTGGCTCTGGGCACACTTGTGCGTCCATGGCATGCCTGAATCAAGTTCACGGCCTCCCTCCTGTCCGTTCCAGTACTGGTGTGACCCACTGAGTAGCACCAAGGTCCCAAGCTCCGGCACACCCCACGTTAGGAAAGCAGGGGCTCACCCTGTGGTGGGACTCTGCCCTGTGGGCCTGTGCGTCCGGTAGTGGCCACATGGAGCACCGGTTGGCTCTTGGCTCTGTCGCCAGCTTGCCCGACACAGTCTCCCGTTTCCTCTGTTGTCCCTGCTGGCATGGCAGCCCTGGGAGGGTGGGTGCTGGCTGGGTGCACCCTGACCGGTACCTGGCACTCAGCAGCGCTCAGGGAGGGAACAAATGAATAGCAAGCACTCAAGTGCCAGGTCTTTCCCACAGGGCACTGCCCACGGGGAGAGATGAGCCTTTCAGGGGTGTGGCACAGGTAACTGCCTGACTTCAAGCAGCAAACAACCAATTGCACCAAGCCCAAGCTACCTCTTCAGATAGAGTGTGGCTGCAGGGCTGCCCTTCTTCGGCCCCTAGCACCTGGAGGTGTGCAAGAACATATGGCCCTGGCTGGTGCCACCAGGACCCTCACACCATTGTTCCCCCACCAGGCCAGCAGCCCTCAGGACCTCCGCCTCTTCTATGAGAAGAACAAGACCTTGGTGCCCATGTGAGTCCCCTCCCCCGGCCACATCCCCATCCCCTGTAGGCCCCCAGCCAGGCTGACCTTTCTGTCCTCTGGCCCCACCAGCATCCCCCGGGAGACCTCGGCCCCGCTGAGGCAGCTGCTGCTGGCCCTGCTGCAGCGCAACCACAAGGACCGGATGGACTTTGGTGAGTGTGGCCCGCAGCCCCTACTCCAGGGCACCGTCTCCCCACAGTGCAGGCTGGGAGACCCGGTTTGCAGTGGAAGCTGTGCTGGGAAAACCACATCTGTGGGGTGGGTGGGCCCGGGCCAGACGTGCTGGAGCCCAGCTCAGTGTCTGTGCCGGGCATGGTGCCGGCTGGGACAGGAGACAAGGCCCACTGGGCCTCAGTGAGGGGTGGCCATTCGCTCAGAAACCCCATGGTTGGGGTTCTGAGGTTTGCCCTCCCCTCATCTCCCACAGATGAGTTTTTCCGTCACCCTTTTCTTGATGCCAGTGCTTCTGTGAAGAAATGTGAGTCCCCAAGGGCCCCATGCTCCCTATCCCCCAACCCCCTTTCCCCTGGGCCACACCCCCTGCCCCGGGGGTCAGGTGTTCAGATCCTTAGCCCCTTCCAGCCTGGGTGCAGCTGGTCAGCGGGTGGAGGCTGCCCTCCACTTTGGTCCCTGGGTCTCTGTGTGCTAGGGCCGCAGTCTGCAGCCCAGGTGGGTCCACAGGGTGGGAGGGGTGCTGACTGCCTGCCCCCGCAGCCCCGCCTGTGCCTGTGCCCTCGTACCCAAGCTCCGGCTCCGGCAGCAGCTCTAGCAGCAGCTCCACCTCACACCTGGCCTCCCCACCGGTGAGTGCCCTGGGTGGGGGAGGTGGCAGCGCCCGGTGACTGCCCCTGTGGGGCCCAGGCCCAGCCTGGGTGTGGTGTCTCAATGTGAAAGGGAGGAGTAGGCAGGGCCCTGGGCAGCATCTCAGCAGCCTCCCCTCTGACCCCAGTCCCTGGGGGAGATGCAGCAGCTGCAGAAGACGCTGACCTCCCCAGCCGATGCCGCCGGCTTCCTGCAGGGCTCCCGGGACTCAGGTGGCAGCAGCAAGGACTCATCCTGTGACACTGATGACTTTGTCATGGTCCCCGCGCAGTTTCCAGGTCAGGTCTCTGTGGTGTGGTGTGGGGGGCGGGGGAGGCAGGGCCGTGTCAGGGAGCTCTGAGCACGTGGCGGCAGGCCTGTCTCCACCTGCAGGCCCTTGGTGGCTCTCAGTGGGCTTCTGGGAGCTAACCCGCCCAGTCAGCTTGGCTGCAGGGTCCAAGCCAAGTCCTGCCCGTGGTTCGTGAGTGGTCAAAGGACCCAGCCCCACCCTCTGCACCCCACCCTGCCTGATTCTCCTCTTAGCACCCACGTTGCCTTTTGTCGTTTGGGCATGGAAAGCCTCTCTGGAGCACCTGCTCAGACCTCTGGGATGGGCCTGGCCGCCCACAGCCCTGCCCTGGGGTCCTCAGTTCCTCTCATGGCCCTGGACACTGGTGCTTCCCGGGCTGGGCTGGGTCAGAGTAGGCCTGGCTCTCCTTGGGGGCAGCAATGACCTGGGCTGAGCCTCAGGCCATGTGAGGAGGGCAGGTAGAAGGCAGGCAGCTGTGGTGTCTGGTCTGGACTTGGCCAAAGGCAGAGGGAAGACAGGACCCTGGAATCTCTCTCAAGAGCCCTGCTGTCCAGGCAGGCAAAGGGAGTGCCCAGCAGGGGTGACAGAAGTGGGGACACAGCACTGGTCCCAGCACGGTGCCCAGCCCCGCCCAGGAGGGGACCACCCCACCCTGTCTGGTGTGTGCGTACATGCGGAACCATGGTGGGGGAGGCGGCCTGGGCCCAGCCTTGCCTGTCCCCTGTCCACAGGTGACCTGGTGGCTGAGGCAGCTGGTGGCAAGCCCGCCTCAGACAGCCTGATGTGTAGTGGGTAAGCTCTGCTCAGCCACTCCCTGGGAGAGGGAGGTGTGGGACCCTGCAGGAGGTCAGGCAGCTGGGGAGGCCCCGGCTGCGGTGCCCAAGCAGAGTGGGCTGGGAAGAGGCCAGGGCCTGTGCAGATTCCTGACCACCCACCCACTCTGCCCTGCCAGGAGCTCGTTGGTGGCCTCGGCTGGCCTGGAGAGCCACGGCCGCACCCCATCTCCATCCCCACCCTGCAGTAGCTCCCCCAGCCCCTCGGGGTGAGTAGGCAGGGGCTGGGAGTGGGTCCCCCAGCACTCGTGGGTGGTCTAGCAGAAGGGACTGTGGAAAAGGGGTGTGATCCATGAGGTGGGTGGCTGCAGGAACCATCGGGGGCCAGTGCCACCAGCGCCCCTGGGCCTGCAGGCTGGGTAGGCGTCAGCTCCCAGTGCCTGCAGGGCCCGCTATCCTCGCCTGCCTTCTGCAGTGTGTCCCGTGGCCGGTCCTGACCAGCAGCCCTGGGCACAGAGTGGCTGGGTGAGCTCCCAGCCATCCCGGTGCCTGTCTCCAGTGACCCCTCACTGTCTGCCCACACAGCCGGGCCGGCCCCTTCTCCAGCAGCAGGTGCGGAGCATCTGTCCCCATCCCAGTGCCCACGCAGGTGCAGAACTACCAGCGCATCGAGCAGAACCTGCAGTCGCCCACCCAGTACCAGACTCCACGGTGAGTGCGGGGCCCAGGGCCAGGCCTGGGCGGTAGTGAGGACCCTGCTGCTGCCCCTTAGAGAGGTGCAGGTGGCCCACACGCAGCATCACGCAGCTGTGCATGGCGTGACGTGGACTGGCGTTTACGACAGCTATCCTCGGGATGCCAGGGAAGCAGGGGCGTGTGGCCTGTGGCACGCAGCCTGTGTGGGGCCCAGGGTGGCTATGAATGTGGCCCAGCACAAAATCATAAGTTTACTTAAAACATGAGATATTTTTTGTGACTGCGTGTCACAATGACACGTGAAATAAACGTGTGTGTGCTTTTGCCATGTGTACACGTACACGGCTCCAGCTTTATGGTGCGCGCAGCTTTCAGCATGTTCTCTCCCTGGCATGGACACGACATTGCCACCATCCGATGTCACACGCGCTGGTGGTGACGCAGTGAGGTGGCGACTGTCGACACTGTTTCAACCAACCACTGCAGCGCCCAGCGTTTCATGCTATTCAGGGGTCAGGCAAGCATTCTTACCTGGCTCTTGAAGGTACTTGCAAACCTCGGTGGCGCCTAACATGGTCCCCGCCATGGTTTACAGTTGGCTGTCTGCCTAGCCTGCAGCGGCCACTGAGCAGGCTGTGGAAGGGCCCAAAACTTGCTTTCTGTTTTCCTGTCAATTAATTTTCATAGTAAAAGTAAATAAAGTCCCTTACCTATTATATTTTTAATCCCAATATGGCTTCTATGAAATCTCAAAAGAAAAATTATAGATGAAGGAGGATTGTTCAGTGAAGAGTGGACAGATGGCTACTTTTTTTTTGAGGCAGATAGTAAGGCACTCTGCTTCATTTGTAGGGAATTTGTGCAAGTTTTCAAGGACTATAGTTTGAAAAGCTTTACATGCAAAAATGTGCTGCCAAATTCAACACGTATGAAGGTTTGTGTCGTAAGGACAAAACAGTGGAGCTGAAAAGAAGTCTGTTCTCAACAAAACGTTTTTCAAAAAGTTACAACTCAGGTGGGTTCCGTTGTAAAAGCTAGTGACATAGAAGCACGTTTAATAGCAAAAAAATTGGAAGCACGGACTGATGGTGACTTTGTTAAGCAATGCAGAGAAAGCGCGGCCAACGTAATTTGCCCTGAAAGATGGGGATGTTTCTAAACTCGGTTCATCTCACCAGCCTGTAGCCAGGTGAGTTGCAGGAACTGGAGAATCTGTGGAAAGACATTTGGAGAGTGAAGCTGCAGGTTTTCGGTTTTGTGCTTAGGCGATGGGTGTCCACACCGATGCCACAGACACGGCTCACTGGCCGTTTTCATTAGAGGTGTTGATGGCAGATATGATGTCACTGAAGAAGTGGGTCATTAGTGCCCCTGAAAGGCACAGCTGGATCCAGAGAAGTGAGAAGTGCATTAGAGCAACTGTCCCTGTCTGTTGTCAGCACGTCTGGTGCAGTTACTTCCTGGTGCCCCGGCGGTGCAGGTAAGAGGTGGGTTGGTAAAGGGGACAGAAGACAGTGTGATTGCTGCCCACACTGACATTCCGTGAAGTGTTATCGCATCGTACATCAAGGAAATTTGTGCACAAATGCTTTAAAAATGAATAATGTCACGTAAATCATCAGGACTGAATTTTGTAAGAGCTGAGGGATGGAGTCAGCGCCAGCGCCAGGAATTCCTTCGAAGCCCTGACGCCGACTGTGGTGATGCCGCTCGCTGTTTGGAGGTACAACGGCTCAGTCCAGGCCAAATGTTGCAAAGACATTGTGATTTGTGACACGTTGTCAAGTCGTTTATGGTATCAAAGCACAAATTTGTTCCAGAACTTGATGATGAAAACTGGCTTATAGATCTAGCATTTTTGGTGGATTTAAATGAGTTACACAAGCGTCTTCCAGGTGAAACCAGCTTATCAATACCATGTTTCAAACCAGAAGAGTGTTCCAAATGAAGCTAAAATTAGGGCAAGCTCAGACGAAGGCAGACAACTTCGGGCATTTTGACCCATTGGCTAAACACAGCCCCGTGAATAGCGAAAAACACATGGCCTTGCTTTTCAATTCGATGCAAGGATTGGAAAACAGATTTCAAGATTTCTGGGGTAAGAAATCAATATTTTGCTATGTTTGTGGTTGCTTTTAGTCGACAAACACGTTACCGGCCGATTTTCAGATGGGATGCATAGAGCTGCATTCTGACGTTCAGCCTGGAGAAAAGTTCGATCAACTCTCCTAATGGGTCTTGTCTTCCCAGAGACAAACATCCCTCGCTTCACAGTCCCACCTTGCTTGTGCCGTTGCCGTTCGGCAGCACCTGCGTTGGCGAGCAGCTATTTTCAAAAAGAAACACAATCAAGAGTAAAATCAGAACCAGAATGTCAGAAGAGTGGCTGGAGAGCTCGCTGGGCCTTGCAGCCACTTCTGTCAGACCAGACGCTGGTGCACTAATCTCTTGAGTGCAGCGTCGCACACCCACGTCACACATCTGCCGTGGCCTCCTGTACCTTTGTAGTGAAAATACAGAACACATCGGTGACATTTTACTGCTTAGATACGGACACCCCCTATGTCACTGATCGCACACGTGGGGCCTGCTGGGTGATTTCGAAAGATTATTGAAAGGGCCACCACATAATTAGGGTTACCTATTATGTGAGCCCTTTTTTCCTTCTCTGGTGGCCAGCATCACAAAAACTGTGCATAGGCCTTCCTTTGCTTATCAGTTGCCATTAGTGTTTGTGAATTTAATGTGTGGCCCAGAGATGCCAAAAGGTCAGACACCCCTGTTCCAGGTTTCTGACAGCTGTGTGCTAGATGTCAATAAAGTATGTGGGCTTCACAAAACCCGTATTTTCATGGCAAATTTCAACAGAAGTAATGAGAGGAGGAGGGGGCACCTTTTCTGTAACTCACAGAAGGCCCTGTGGGCTAACGGTTGTCCTGGCAGACCCCATGACCCCAGGCCTAACAGTGCCCCGGGGGACACACTGGGATTCCCCCCATCCCAGTTGTCCTCCATTTGGGAGGGTGAGGGGGACGAGCCATCTGGCAGGACTGTGGCCTCATTTCCTGGCTCCCATTCGTGTTCCCAGGTCCTCCGCTATCCGCAGGTCGGTCAGCACCAGCCCCCTGGGCTTTGCACGGGCAAGTCCATCACCCCCATCCCATGCTGAGCACGGAGCCGCCCTGGCCAGGAAGCTCTCCCTGGGTGGCGGCCGGCCCTACACGCCGTCTCCCCAAGGTGAGTCCTTGTCTCTCTGGTGGGTGCAGCCTCCAAACTGGAATGGGACTGGGTGTCTCTGCATGGATGGGCTGGGGGGGGGCTGTCATTTCCACCAGGCACTGACCATGGCAACCCCTCTGTTCCAAGTTGGAACCATCCCTGAGCGCCTGGGCTGGAGTGGGGTGCCCTCCCCACAAGGAGCTGAGATGCGGGGTAGCAGGTCCCCTCGTCCAGGTAGGTGTGACACCAGCCCTGGGTGTGGTCATGGATTTGGGCAGGGGAGAGGAGCCCAGTCCCACGCCTGGGGTGGTTGTCCTTCTGCTCTCGAAGCCTTCCCTGCTCACAAGCAGAAAGCAGGTAGGAAGGGAGATGGCTGTGGGATCCCAGCCTCCCTGGGCCTCCTATCCACTCTGTGTGACTTTGAGCTGGTGTCTCAGCTGCTCTTGTGCCCGTTGCCTTGGGTGCACAGTGGAGCACCGCCTCTCAGGTGGCCGAGAGGGTAAAGGGTGAAACGGACAGACTCAGGGGCCCCTCACACGCTCCCGAGTGGCAGCCCCCCAACTGTAGTGACTGGGCTGCCGTGTCCCACCCAGGCTCCTCCGTGCCTGAGCACTCGCCCCGCACTGCCGGGCTGGGCAGCCGCCTGCACAGCGCTCCCAACCTGTCCGACCTGCACATCGTCCGCCCCAAGCTGCCCAAGCCCCCCACGGACCCTCTGGGAGCTGTGTTCGGCCACCCGCCAGCTAGCCCCCCGCAGCCACCCCACGGGCTACAGTCCTGCCGACCCCTGCGTGGCTCACCCAAGCTGCCCGACTTCCTGCAGCGGAACCCCCTGCCCCCCATCCTGGGCTCCCCTACCAAGGTAACAGGGCCCTTGAGTTTCAGTGGGTAAATGTCTACTTCTTCCCAACCCCTGTGTCCACAGGACACAGGGACCCCCAAATCCAGAGGCAGTGCCCTCAGTGCCCAGTCTTGCTGGTGGCTATGTTCCTGTGATAGAGACGGGTCCCCGAAGCCACAGCATCTGCTCTGTGGCCCTTAGCAAAGCAAGTATCCCGATCCTGGCCCTGTGCCCCACAGCCGCAGGACACCCAGGACACCACCACTGGGAAACTGTTTAGTCCGCCCCCTGGAAACAGTGAGATGGGACCAGAACCTGCAGCCGCCCTGTGGTGTTGCCATGTGGGCGTAGACCCACATGTGGGCATGTGTGTGCACATGCATGTGCACTCCACATGTGGGGCAGTGCCCTCCAGCCCAGAGCGCTGTGGCTGGGGAGCTGGGGCTGTGGGGCTCTGGGCCGGCCTTGCTCTCAGCACCCCCGCCTCCCCCAGGCGGTTCCCACATTCGACTTCCCCAAGACCCCCAGCTCGCAGAACCTGCTGACCCTCCTGGCCCGGCAGGGCGTGGTCATGACGCCCCCTCGGAACCGTACGCTGCCAGACCTCTCGGAGGCCGGTCCCTTCCAGGGCCCTGGCCTGCGGCCCTCCGAGGATACCAAGGGCCCCTTCGGCAGGTGAGTGGACGCCCCTCCCCATGTTGTCAGTCATTCAGTCTCTCTGTGGCACTTCTGGGCCTCTGTTTGCTTGTCCATTGCACGGTGACAGTGGCCACCTCTGGGCAGGCTGGCGCGTGCAGCTCTGTGCCTGGCGGCCAGTGAGGAGCGGGGGCAGGGGGAAGCCAGACACAGGGGTGGGTCACCTGCCTCTGGCCCGCCCCCCCCACCCCACCCCCGCCCACCCCCAGGATGGCTGATCGCTGCCCCTCCCCTCGCCCTGCAGGTCCCTCAGCACTGGCCGCCTTACCGACCTGCTCCTTAAGGCTGCATTTGGGACACAGGCCCCGGACTCAGGCAGCTCCGACAGCCTGCAGGAGAAACCCATGGAAATCGGTACGCAAGCAGTGTAGGCTGTGGGGTGGGGATATGGGAGGGAGATGGTCAGCAGGGGCTGGGAGAGGACCTGAGCACGTCCCCTCTCTCCCACAGCGCCCTCTGCTGGCTTTGGAGGGAACCTGCAGCCTGGCACCCGGGCTGGGGGCGCCAGCAGCCCTTCCCCGGTGGTGTTCACTGTGGGCTCGCCTCCCAGTGGGGCCACACCACCCCAGGGCCCCCGTGGTAGGATGTTCTCAGGTGAGGACCGTCACAATGCCCGTCGCAGGCGGGACAGTGCTGGGTGCCTAGGACACCGGCTCTGTATCCAGCTGCCCTGGGATGGCCTTCCTCGTGGGGTCAGGAGTCCTGGGTGAGGGGCCTCCCCAGGCTCAGTGCAGGCCACACAGACAGGCCCCCGCAGCCCAGCCTCCGCACTTGCTGCTCCACCTGCAGCGGCAGGGCCAGGGACAAGCTTCCCACTGTGGGCTCCACTCAAGGGGACAGAAGGAGTGTAAACTAATACCTAGCCCATGCAGAGAGGGTGGGATGGGGGTTTGTGTCATGGAGTCCAGGGGATGGGGGCAGCTCACAGGGAGGCGAGAGCACATCTTGAATCAGGGCCGCCCCCTTCCCCACAGTGGGCTCCTCCAGCTCCCTCTGCGTGGCTGGTGCAGCTTCTGCCCGCCACCTGGCATCTGGGGCTTGCAGTGAGGCCGCCGCCGAGGCCCTGGCCCCTGGCCACTGCTGCAGCTTTGCCGACACTGTGGCTGCCAACCTGGAGGGGGCCGTGACTTTCGAGGCCCCTGACCTCCCTGAGGAAACACTCATGGAGGTGAGGGGGAGCTGGGGCTCCCTGGGCTGGAGTTCGCGGGCAGGACGGGGGCCCAGGGCAGCACAGGCTCTGATGGGGGAGGGAGAGAGGGAGTGGAGCAGCGGGCCCTGGGGGTCTGGCCCCTGGCCCCAGCGGCCCCCTGGAGCACTCCTACCCGACCCCCATCTGACCCCCACAGCAAGAGCACACGGAGATCCTGCACGGCCTGCGCTTCACACTCGTCTTTGTCCAACATGTCCTGGAGATTGCCACCCTGAAGGGCAGCGCCAGTGAGGCTGCTGGGGGCCCCGAGTACCAGCTGCAGGAGAGCGTTGTGGCCGACCAGATCAGCCTGCTGAGCCGCGAGTGGGGGTGGGTGTGCCTGGTGGGCCACAGGGAGGCAACCTGGGGTGTGGGGCCCCCAGCCACCTGACATGCCTGCCTCCTGCCAGCTTTGCGGAGCAGTTGGTGCTTTACCTGAAGGTGGCCGAGCTACTGTCCTCTGCCCTCCAGACCGCCATTGACCAGATCCGGGCTGGCAAACTCTGCCTGTCGTCCACTGTGAAGCAGGGTGAGTGTGGGCTCCCGAGCTCCCCAGCCCTGGGACCATGAAAATCAGGGACCAGGTCCAGGAGGGCAGGTGACCATGGGGAGAGATGGTGAGAGCAGCCAGCCCAGTGGGGGAGCAGCAGTTTGTCCCGGCGCATGGTGAGGGGCTGGCCTCAGTGCAGCTGACACCCCCCGTGCAGTGGTGCGGAAGCTGAACGAACTGTACAAAGCCAGCGTGCTGTCCTGCCAAGGCCTAAGCCTGCGCCTACAGCGCTTCTTCCTGGACAAGCAGCGGCTCCTGGACCGCATCCAGAGCGTCACTGCTGAGAAGCTGATCTTCAGCCATGCGGTACACACGGTATGGTTGGACCGCTCAGCTGGGGGTGGGATGTGACCCCAGGTAGTCCCCCAGCTGACAGATGGCCTGGGGACCTGCAGGTCCAGCAGGCTCCATAGCCCAGGCGCATCATTGGTCACACCCTCCCTGAGACTCAGTTTCCCCAACTGGTGGGGATGAGGCCTCCGAAGGCACCGGCACTGGCCCCCGGCCTGGAGGTCTGGTCTGCTCATATGAGGTCACTAAGGCTTTGGGGTCCTTCTGCCCAACGAGAGCAGCCCAGAGGCAGTGCCTGTTTCTGAGATCATTGATTAGTGTAGTTAAAATGTACACCGAACAAATGTTCTGGAAAAGTCCACTTTCCCCTGAGGGGTGACCCCTGACTGCCTTAGGGGGTGGGGTAGCTGCTGGTCCAACCTGTAGCCCCTGGCTGCCCACGGCCACACGGGCAGCTGTTTAGATGCCCCATGCCGTGGGCCGCACAGGTGCAGTCGGCCGCGCTGGACGAGATGTTCCACCGCCGGGAAGACTGCGTCCAGCGCTACCACAAGGCCCTACTGCTTATGGAGGGGCTGCAGCAGTTGCTCACGGACCAGGTGGACGTGGAGAACATCGCGAAGTGTGAGTGCTGGCTCACCTAGAGGGACAGGGGCAAGGGCAGGGGCAGTGCTCACCAGCCTTCCTCCCCGCAGGCAAGCTGTGCATCGAGCGGAGACTGTCAGCCCTGCTGTCCGGACCGTGCTGACTGGCCTCTGTGCCTGACCTCTCAGGAGCCTGCCTGTTGGGCCCTAGCAGTTGGACCTTCTCCACGGATTCTGTGGTGGGCTGCCAGGCACAAGCCTGCAGCCTGGGGCTCCCAGTGCTGGGGGAGCACAGCCTCCCCGCCCTGCGTCCAGAGCCAGGTGCCTAGGCACAGCTGCTTCCTGGGCCTTGGCTGGCACTGGAGGGCCGGCATGGAACCTCAACCCAAGCCAGCCCCCTGACTGCCTCCAGGGCAGGTGGGGACGTATGAGCAGCCCCCTACCCCGGCTGTACAAGCTGGGGCCCACTCAAGCCAAAGCCTCCAGACCAGCCCAGGGCCCGCCCAGGAAAAGAAGGTGCAGGCTCCTGGCCCCTTTCCTCCCCTGAGACCACCACCCAGCTTTGTGAATCACCGAGCACTTTATGCAGGCAGACTCGTGCCAGGACTGCGTGCCCAGTGCTGGTTGCTGTCCTAGAGGCGTATGTACATACCATATACATATATACATATATAAATAGCCTGCTGTGCCTGCTGCCTGGCCCCTGGGAGACACAGCATCTTATTTAAACGTTCTTTTAGGGACACACCAGATGCGTGCCGAGCTTTCTAAACCCAGAGTAGATGTGGCAGTCTTTCACACTCACTTGTAAAATGTGTCTTATTTTTCTGCAGCTCTTTTTTTGTTTAAAGAAGAAAACTCGTAGGTGTTTAGTTAGGACGTTTTGTTTTGGAAGGTGGGGGGACCCATAGCAGGTTGGTGCGCCTATGTGGCTGGCCGGCCTGCTGTTCCCTCCCAATCGGAGCAGTGAGACCCCTGCCGAGAAGATGGTGGGCAGATGAGGAGGCGCGTTTTTGTGCAAAAACCTCATCCAGCTTTCCCAGTACATTTGGATGTCAAATGCCTCCTCACTTTTCCTTCACCAGGTCCTGGCCCCCATCAAAGGGGTCAGAGGGGTCAGGGAGGGCCAACTTCCTGGTTCCAGGGGACTTCTCTGGTCTGCCCAGCTCTGCTCTGCCCCCTTGAGTGCACCCCTGGAGAGTGGCGGAGAGTGGAGGAAGCCTGGCGAGCTCAGGCACCTGGCCAGGGCTTTCGGGTCTGCACCACAGCCCCCATCGGACCTGCACGTGTTTCTCTGCAATACTTGAATATCGCCCTGTGCTGGGACTGAGGAGTGGCCCGATGATTCTATTTTCTCATCACCAGTGACGTTATGTTTTTCTTGCTGCACAGGACATGTTCCTATTTATTGCTTTGTGGTCAGCTGGACTCCAGGTCTGCCAGGAGGCTGGCCCCACCGGGGCCGGGGCCTCCTTCCTTCCTGGTCCCTCATGTAGTGGCACCGAGTGTGTCCCGTGCGCCGCCAGCCAATCCTGCTCTCCATGAGAGGGCACTCGGTTCTCAGTCCACTTCAAGAGGAATTTTGTGTGGTTCACCTCCCCACCCAATGCCAGTTGTGTTAAATTGTGTAATATCCATTCAAGGAAATAAACCGTTGGAATTGTTAAGTTGGTGTTTGTCACTGTCTCAGACCCAGCACCTGCTTTCTCATCCCTGCCTGCCACCCTGCCCCCCCCCCCGACAGCACCCTGCCCTCCTGCAGCAGCACCTGGGTCGGCCCTGCACACAGGTCGGCCCAGCTTGGGGAGCACACCCCCAGGGCACTGCTGGGGCTCTGCGGCTGGTCGCCTGACTGTGTCCCAGCAGAATCTGCTCACCGGGCCCTGGGAGATACCTGCCTCTCTGAGTTCTCCAGGGGTTCACCTAGGAGGGAATGCGGGTCGTGAGGTGACTCCTTGTACAACTTTAAGGAACCGGTACCAGGCTGTGCACGGCAGCCACGCCTTTTCCGTCCCCACTCGATTTCCCCACATCCTCAGCAGCACCGGTGAGCCTCTGTGTCCATACCGCACACCCTGTGCGCAGGGGGTTTGCATGTCCATGGTGATTCGTGACCTCCAGTGTCTTTTCACAGGCTTGTCAGCCATTTCTGAACCTAAATTTTCAGAGAAATGTCCATGCAAGTCCTTTGGCTGTTTTTTTGAATTGGGTGGTATCTCTAATGCTGAGTGGTAGGGTTTGCATTTTTTCAACTACATAATGTTTTTGTAACTTAAAAATAGCCCATTAAATTACCAAAAAGGCTAACCGCAATGTGAAACGAAAGTTCATGGAGAGGTAGCAGTGAACTTTTTTGAGGAAGCGAAGGTAGCACCTCCTCAGAGCACACTTCCTCAAGTGCAGGCGCTGGCCTCCAGAGAGGAAGGGCCGAGCCGGGCTGGGCTGAGGCCAAGCTGCCTGACTGCTCTGTGGGTCTCCAAGTATGTTAGTAACAAAGAAATGCTTGAAGGGGATGGGACAGTCATGGCATCTAGCTGTTGCTTAATTAACAAATCCTTACTGTTTTAGAAAAATGCGCGGAAAGTACAGTTCCCATATTCTTCCTCTTCCCCACCCTTCCATCTCCCTCTTACTGACGCCTTGTTTTGCTGGGGCTCGTCTGCTGCAGTCGCCCAGCATCCATGGTGCATGTTCTGTGGGTTTGAACAAATGTATAATGACATGTGCCTGTCGTTATGGGGTCATACAGGGTAGTTTTACTGCCCTAAAAATCCTCTGCGCTCTGCCTGTTCTTTCCCCCACCCCAGTTCCAGATTTTTCACTGTCTCCAAAGTTTTGCCTTTTCCAGAAGGTCATACAGTTGAAATCACACAGTATGTCTCTTTTGCTGATTGACTTCTATCACTGAGTAATAATATTCTCTATGTCTGTTTGTGGCTTGATAGCTTTTTTTCCTTTTAATGCTGGGTGGCATCCCACAGTCTAACCACTTACTTTCCATGCACCTGCTGAAGGACATCTTGGTGCTTCCAAGTTTCAGCAATTATGGATAAAGCTGCTATAACCATCCTTGTGCAGGAGCCTGACTGTGACAAGTGGGCCCAGGAATGCTGGCCTGAGGGTGCAGTGACCATGTAGGACAACCTCGAGGTCCCCTCTGCATATTCCTTGCACGTTCACAGCTCCCCAGGCCCACAAGGGCCTTTCAGCCAGGAGGGCTGGGCTTGGCACCTATCCTGCCTCAAACCGCAGCCCCCTGGGTGCCTGTCCCAACTTCAGGCCTCAGTCTACCCTCTGTAGAGTGGAGGTGCAAGATCACCCATTATAGCCCGTGGGGTTGAAGAGGCAGCAGGTGTGGTGGTGCTCAGTGTGAAGGTGGCTGGATGCTTCCTAATGCTGCTCAGCTGCCTGAGCACACCAGGTCACAGGAGACCTTGTCTTTCCTCACCTCAGGAACCGGGAAAGCAGTTTTCTTCCATTCTGCAGAGAGAAGGGCTATCCTGGCGGGGTCATTTGGCACGGGAGCTCTTTCCACTAGGCCTAACTTGTGAGCTAGAGGAGCCGTATCAGCCTGCGATTTGTCTGTTCTAAACATTTCACACACCACGTGGCCTTTGCATGTAACCTCCTTCACGGAGCATCAGGTTTTCAACTTTGCTCACGCTGCATGGGGCGTTAGGGCTTCTCATTCGCCTTTCACGTGGCATCTGTTACTTTACAACGCAGTATTATGTGACTGATCCGTTTTGTCGTTATCCGTCTCCCTAGAGATGCACGCGTTAACACGTGTAACCTGGGCAGAGCCCTGGAAGTGTTACCATTAGGACGGCTGGTGTCGTACGCAGCCGCATTCACGGAGGCCTGCGACCAGCCTGGAGTCCGCTGCTGCCAAGCCCCGCCCCAGCCGGCCCCGGCCCCGCCCCTACTCCAACCCCGCCCCGAAGGACTTTTGTCCGTCCCGGCCGCCGTCCGGTCTCGCACTGCTCTTCCGCATTCGCTCACGTGGTCCAGTTGGGTTTCAGTCTGCGGCGCCGTGAGTGGGGCCGGGTGGGGTCGCGCCTTCCTGGTCCCCGCGGGGCCGGTGGCCAGGTTTTCCTGATTTCCAAGGGGAAGCCGGTGGGGCGGGGGTGGTGGACGAGGTGGGGACTGGGGAGGTCAGAGCTGAGCCTGGGGTCAGGGGACGTCGGAGGGTCGCCGCGGGCGGGGCAGGGCCTCGGGGGCCCGGGAGGTCCGGAGGCTCGCGCGTGTACCCCACCCGGGCTGTGCATGGGGCTCGCCAGCCTGCGGGCGGCGGCCGGGGCCCTGCAGAGAGCCTGCGGAGCGTGGACACCGCGCCTGGGACGGCGCCTCCTCCGGTAATGTCCGCACCTGTCCTACCCCGTGTCCTGGTCGCGGCGGCCGGAGCGGGGGCGCCACAGGGCGGCGTCCCCCCCGGCCGCGCGGCGTTCGCCCGTCTTGCCGACCGCGCCTCTGTCCTTCCAGTTGGCCCCCCATGGCCGAGAAGGCAGAGGCCCCGGCGCTCGCGGGGACCGGGCAGGAGCAGGACAGGAAGGCCCGGAGCGGCTGGCAGGGCGGGGGCAGGGCCTGGGAGGACAGCGAGCCGCCGGTGAAGAAGCTCAAGAGCGGCGCGGACGGGGAGCCGCCCAGGAAGCTGCCGAAGCGCAAGATCGTGATGCTCCTGGCCTATTCGGGGAAGGGCTACCACGGCATGCAGGTGAGCGGCCCGCGCCCGCTCCAACTGTCCCGTGACCGCGCCGCGGTTCCAGGTGGGGCCTCGAGGGGGCCTGCCTCAGGGAAGGGCAGAAAAGCCGCTCTTCCGCCCTGTTTTGCTGGTCCCAGCAGGTTGGGATTCGAATCCGAGCGCTTTGACCTTGTGCCGTGCCCGTGAGATGCTGTTGCCAGGGCTTTGACCCGTCTTCCCGGGCGGTTAAAGGTTCTGCCGCTGACCCAGCGCCGTACCTGGGGCGCATGGTCGGAGCTCTCCGTGCCTCTGGGTCCTCACCTTTGAAATGGGGTGATCGCAGCACCGGCCTCCTGCGGCAGGAGGGTGCACTCGGCTTGCTGATGCTGTGCGCTGAGACCCAGGCGCCGCTGGGAAAGATCAGTGGCGTCAGCAGTCCGTGCCCTTTACACCCGTTGAAGTGACAGGCTGTGGGCGCGGGGGCCCTTCTGAGAATTCTCTCTCCAGCCTGCCAGCGTGATCCTTTTCGAAGAGGCAGAAGGTGCTGCCCAAATGCTTGTAGACTTTCTCCTTCAGTCTTGTCCTCACTTCTGTTTGGGTCAAGACTACGCCTGACTCACAGTGAGAAATTCACTGCTGGGACAGAGTATCTAAGTGAAGGGAAGTTTAGAAAAACGTGTTAAAACTTTTACTAAGAACAGTAGTAATGGTAGGTTACCTTGTATCCTATTTTGTTTTTAAAAAAGCACTGCTTGCACTCCTGAAACCAAGTTCGTAACCACTGGTAGACTGTGCCCTGGGTTCAGTCTAACAGCCCCAGGAGTCTGTAGGAGCAGGCTGACCCACGGGAATGCTTTTTCCAGGGTGGTTTTGATTATGTGGATTTTTGCCTTCGTTGCTGTCTTGAGAACTTTGAGAGAAGGCCTATCATCTTCCATTTGCCTCAGTTTTCCCACTAGGGAAATGGGTGGAGAGTGACAACCCACAGGGCGGACGGAAGGACAGATTGAGAGACTGGGGTGGGGGCTGCTGCCCCTGTTTGTTAATATCCGTTCCCATCACCTGAGCATTTATGACTCCACGCTGAGTGAGGGATTGGACCTACACTGTGAGGTAGACTTTGGGAAGGACTTCCCCCTATGCTGAGGCCCTACGTCCCCTGAGTGGGAAAGGCTTTCTTAGAGAACGGGAAGGGTGGTGGTCTCACTAACACCGTAGGGTCCTGCAGACTGGGGATTGGGGTTGGGACAGCTGACTGGGATGGTGTCAGAGATGGCTCTGGAAGCAGGGACTGTCTTCCCCTGCCTGCATTAGTCCTGGGAGGTTGTATGGTCTATGCAGGCACCGAGCTGTGGGTGCAAGCACACCATGCCTGCCCCTGCCAGGAACAGCCCAGGCCCTCTTTTGTGGATAGCGACCAAGTGGAAAGCCGTGTTTTCTTCTTTCCCTCAGAGGAATGTTGGGTCCTCCCAGTTCAAGACCATCGAAGATGACCTGGTGTCTGCCCTGGTGCGGTCAGGCTGTATTCCAGAGAATCACGGCGAGGACATGAGGAAGATGTCATTCCAGCGGTGCGCCCGTACAGACAAGGTAGGCTGTGTGCTGTCCCTGCCCCAGTCCACCGTGGCATCTCTTTTGGTTAGCACTCCTGGTTCCAAATGACAGCTGCCCGAGTGAGTCTCGTCTCAGTGGGAAGACATTGCTGCCAGTGGAGCAGAGATGAGCAGGAGCAGGTCACACAGCGATGGCTGGATCTGGGCACCCACTGCCGGCAGCTTGCGTCTGCTCCATCCTCTGCTGCTGCCAGGACATCTCCTGCCAATCTCAGGCGCAGCGACACACACAGGCCAGCCACACTGCACCATGCATTCCTACTTGCCGCAGTCGAAAGGGAAAAGGAAACCAATGAAATCGGTGTTAATGATAATGTTAGTTTAAAGGTTTCTGGGGTATATTTTCGATCCTTTGGGCATGAGTACTAAGTCCAGTGCGGTGTCTGTCCCATCACTGTGTGTCTTGTGGACTCAGGAGCTCCCATGGCTGCGGTCCAGCATTGTCCACCCAGAATCACAAGATTGAGTCCTGCTGTCTGGTTGGCTCACACATCTGTCCTGAGCCAGTCCCTTGCTGGTGTGGCAGCTGTCATGTTCCTGGACATGGGCCTGGCTCAGGCAGGAGCTGCACGCCACCACGCTCCCCCCCGCCACAGGAGAGTGGAGGGGTCCCCAGGGCTGGGCCCAGGCATGGGTCAGCGGAACAATGGGGCTAGAGTGTGTGAGGCCTCCTGGTAGAAACAGAACACAGTGTGCTTGCACCCCACTCTTCTGGGACGCTGGCTGCCGGCCAGGTCCAGCCCCAGGCCAGGGATGGCAGTCTCCTGGACAGAGCTCTCCGCAGGTCAGCCCTGAGGCCTGCACGTGGCCTGGACTCAGAGGTCCACGGATGATGCCGTGCACCACCCCACGCTTCTGTTATCTGAGTTGCCTTCCGTTTCCCCAAGTTGCTGAAAGTCACATCTGAGGTGGGACTTTCTCTCCCATCTGCGTGATCACGTGTTTGTTCCCTAGTGTGTGTGTTGCTGGCCTTGGAAGCTGTAAAGGTTCACGTGCTGCTGCGCTCATCCCTGGGGCACGTAGAGTGTTGTTCTTGCACCAGGTTATTCCCTCCAGTGCCTTTCCGAAAGCAGAATAAGTCTGGGAACGGATGTCACCTTGGTATGGCCCTTCTGTTCAGAACCCTGTGGTGCTTGAGGAGCAGGCTTCAGTTGGCCCCTCCCCGCTGTGCTTCCTCTGCAGGGGGTGTCCGCCGCAGGCCAGGTTGTGTCCCTGAAGGTGTGGCTGATTGACGGCATCTTGGAGAAGATCAACAGCCACCTCCCGGCTCACATTCGCATTTTGGGTAAGACCTGCAGCGCAGCGGCTGCAGCCGGACTTGGCGTTTCTTCTCTCACCAAGTGTCTCTGGTGTGGGGTCTGGATGGCAGACTGGTGACAGACTGGTGATGCAGCAGATGGGGGGCGGCTGGGAGTCAGTTTTCCCGCCTCCCTCAGAAAGGGCAGACTTGGAATATCCCTCCATTGCAGCTGCACACGCCTGGTTTTAACCAAACCCTGGGTGTGGAAGTCCAGATTCGGTGAAGTTAAAACATGGGCAGTCATTCCCTCTTCCAACAGGCCTGGCAAATAGGACTTTTTTCGTCTCATTAAAAAAAATCCAAGCTGACCCCCTTTTAAACGGCATGCACATGACGTTCAGGTTCAGTGTGGTGTTGTGGTGGCTACTGTAGACCTTGCCATGTGTTTCTCTTTGTCTCATCTGTTTTTTGTCCCCCTTTCTCTGCTTTCTTTCAGATTAATTGGTATTTTTCATAGTTCTGTTTATTAGAAACCTCACTGCCTTGTTAGCTGTAACTTGGTTATAGATTGTCAGTGATTACTTTGGGATGTAAAGCAGGGGCT
Organism: Anoura caudifer; assembly: GCA_004027475.1. Taxonomy (NCBI): domain Eukaryota; kingdom Metazoa; phylum Chordata; class Mammalia; order Chiroptera; family Phyllostomidae; genus Anoura; species Anoura caudifer. Next base: position 1,962 of record PVKU01001501.1, on the reverse strand, counting down.
GGCCAACTTTGTCAAGGGCCAGGGAATAAAATATTTTGGGCTCTGTGGCCACATAGATCATGGTGTATATTATATGTTACTTTTTTTTTTAACCCACCCTTTAATGTCCCCTCTCGGACTGTGCAGAAATGGCTATGGCTGAGCTATTGTTTGCCGGTCCCTGGTTCAAGGGCTCATCTCTGACTTACCGCCATCATCAAGGGAAGTCACACCACTCTGTGCAGTCTAAAACTGCCACAGCACAGCCCCACCTCTGCCCTCAGCTTGCGCTGCTGTGGACACATTGTATATTTATGGGCGTTATAAACTCCACACTACGTTGTTACTGTTTTCTCTTTAAGCAGACACTTAAAATTTTTAAGGATACTTTTTAAAATTGAAGTGGAATTCATGTGTAATATGCCACTTACTGAATATACAATTAAGTAGCTTCAGTATACCTGTGCAACCATCCCAGCTGAGATAATGAACTTCCCCCTTCTCATCGGCAGCCACTCTCTGCTTTCTGCCGTGAGACAGTTTGTGTTTTTACAGTTTTATGTGAGTGGAGCCATACGGTACGCACTCCTTTTCTTTTTGTCTGGCTTCTTCCACTGAGCTGACGTTAAGACTCTTCATGTTGTGTAGGCAATCTGTTCCTTTCTATCGCTGGGTGGTGTCCTGTCCCATGGGTGTCCAAAAATTGCTTATCCATTTACCTGCTGGGGTCACTTGGGGGGTTTTCACTTTCGGGCTGTTCCAGAGAAAGCTGCCGTGAACATTTGGGTGCAGGTTGTAAGGAGGATCCTTAACACAAAGTCAGTAATCCTGTTCTTAGTTCCTTGGCTCGCTGTTTATTTCTAGTAAAACACAGTGTTTTTACCTGTGGTCTGTCTCTGCCTCATGGGGCTCTTCTCCAAGAGTCAGTCTCCTGCTAAATCCCATTGGATGCCTCTGACCATTTCCATGGCCGACACTTTGGTGCCTTCCATAGATGACACCCCAGTTTGGCTAAAGCCATGCCCCACTCTGCACTCATGTGTTGCAGGACTTAGCACTGCTTCTGTGACAGCACAGCCAGCCACCCCCTTATGAGCGGCTGGGCAATGCTGTGGGCTGGCATGGGCAGCAGAGGGTGCATGCACACTGCACACTTGCGATGCTCAGAGTCGGTGGGGTGTGACTTCTAACACAAGACAAAAGTAACAGTAAAGTGCCCTGAATCAAACACAATACCAGAGGCACTAGAACAAGCCACATAGCACAGCTGCTCCCGAGGGGGGGTGCCCCTACCAGTGGGCTGCTGCCAAGGGGTGCGGCACCCCCACCGCCAGCACACACGGAGCCAAGTCGAGTCCAAGTCCCACTCCTGGGAGGTGAACCCTTGTGACCCGGGGACCTCCCATCTGGGGTGCTGACTGCAGGTCCCTGTGTGGGACACCCGTGTGACAGAGTGTCCAGGGACGGTGCTCACTGGTCCCCAGCTCCTGGAAATGGTCCCCGCTGATTGTTCTGGCTGTTCTCCCAGAAAGTTTCTGTACGATTATTGCCACACACTTGCGTTTCTGTTTTTCTCACAGATGGAATACCCCTGCATAGACTTTTTCATTTTCCCTTTTGTATTTTTCACTCAGTCAAACGTGCTGAGCACCTGCTGGGTCCTCCTGCACTAAAGGCGCTGGGCGTCTTGGAGGGGCCACTCCTCAGACCGGTGTCCTTACCTTCAAGGGCTGCCTCTTGTGTCATCCTATGAACATTCTAGAATTTGTCAGACTGTTTCCCTGTTACTGGGCTTTTTCAGTTGTTTCCACCTTTTTTTTTTTGGCTGTCACTCATGGTGCTGACTCTATGGCCACATCTGCAGAATAACTTCTTTAATTTTTTTATTTTATTGATTATGCTATTACAGTTGGCCCATTCCCCCCGTTCATTCCCCTCCATACCCCCTCCCACCCACATTCCCCCCCCTTAGTTCATGTCCAT
>PVKU01001500.1:115711-296596 GCA_004027475.1 Anoura caudifer | reverse complement strand
AAAGAAAGAGGGACAGGCCAGAGAGAGAGAGCAGTGATCTCAAAAATAAGCATGGACTCACACCAGAATGGCCAAGCTGTCCAGGGCCCCTCTTCCCACTGGTGGAGGGAGGGAGCCGTGGACAAGCTGAGAGACGGAGGGCAGCGTGACCTGGGCAAGTCCCATCACCTGAGTAAGGAAGGCCGTGGCTTGGATTGGCTCTGTGCAGTTTTTTCCCACCACAGGATTTTTTTTTTTTTTTTTCCAAAGAAATCTTGCTCAGAAAGCCATCTGGAGCAGGTAAGCATGAGGGATTTCCCTCATTGACCCAGGAGGCTCAGGGCCAGAAGCCAGCGCATGGCATCCCAGGAGCCCCCACCCCAACCAGAGGCTGGGGGCAGCTGGTCAAAGGGGCAGAGTGTGTCCCACACGCCCAGCACTAGTGTTCGGGGTCGAGACAACAGCGCCCCTGCGTCACGGCAGTACAGGTTCACACGGCCTCATGCTTTGCCCAGGACTGATCCCCAGTCAGGATGCTCACACGAATGTTCTAGGGCTGCCCCAACAAATGGAGTGGCCCAAAACAGCAGGAAGTCCCCATCTCACAACACTGGAGAATGGAAGTTCAAGATCAAGGTGTCAACAGGGGTCCATGAGGATGCATCTGTCCCGTCCTCTCCCCCAGCTTCTGCTGGTTGCTGGCAATTCTCGGGTTCCTTGGCTTGTAGATGTGTCACCCCTGGAATGTCTTCATGTGGCCTCTTCTCTGTGTGTTTCCGTGCAAATTTCTCCCTCTACAAGGTCACAGTCATAACTGGGTTAGGCCCACCCTACCCCAGGAATTTGGGGGTTGGCCAAAAAGTCGATTTAGTTTTTTCCATAAAATAAAAGACACATTTTCATTTTCACCAATAACTTTATTGATTTGGATATTTTGAGTATGTCAGCTATCTCCCACATGGTACAACATTGGTTATTCTTAATTAATGTCCTGATTTGATTGCTATCAACTTCAACCTGTCTACCTGACTGTGGAGCTACATCCAGCAAGAAAGCTCCAGCACGAAACTTCACAAACCAGTTTTGACACGTTCCATCAGTCACAGCACCTTCTCCATACCCTGCACAAGTTTTTTGTGTGTGTTTCAGTTGTGTATTTACCTTTCTTGAAATAATAAAACATAATATGCTGAAAATGTTGCTTATTTTCTTCCATCTTCAATATTAAAATGGCTACACAAAAATTCAGCAGTTTTGATAAGTTTTTTTTAATGCACACTAATATGACACCTGCCACAGTACAATCTAACAAAATTGTTTCAAGTGAAGTTAAAGACAACCAAGCGCTACTAGAGCCATCGCACGGAAAAAGCCAACCGAACATTTTTAGCCAACTCAATACCTCTCAAAGACCCTATTCCAAACAAGGGCCCACTCCCAGGTCCTGGGGAGAGGGGGGATTAGTCCTTCCGCGTACGGATTTGGGTGGGAGGGGAACACAAAATTCAACCCATGGCAATTCTTTTTCCACATTTAGGGCAGGTTTAACTGAGGCGTTTAACAGTCTCAACTTTCTTGCGTCATTTCAGGAACAAAGGGGCCTCTTTTCCTCTCCTCCAATTCATTTGTTTGGCCCTGACTGGTGTGGCTCAGTGGGTCAGGGTGTCATCCTGCAAACTGAAAGGTCACCAGTTCCATGCTGAAGTCAGGGCATGAGCCTGGGTTGTGGACCAGATCCCCGGTAGGGGGCGTGCTTGTGGGCGCACGAGAGGCAACTGATGATGTTTCCCTCCCTCTCCTTCTCCCTCCCTTCCCTTCTCTCAAAAACTAAATAAATAAGATCATTTAAAAAATAACTGTTTAAAAGCCAGAAGCTTAATTTCTAGACATGGAAGTCCCTGCCTGTTCCTGCTCTCTGATAATGCAGCAAACAAACTCTCCCCACAGCCTCACTAAGAACAATCGTCTCTGTCGCAGCCCCATTCACTCTACCTCCTTCCAGGACACGGTTGAATGTGGGCTCTTCACACCCTCCACGGAAATTTGGACAAGGGTCTTTCTTTAAACACCCAGTGTGGGAAGCTGACACAAGGGGGAAGATGCTGTGGAACGTGGGAGTGGGCTGCGGAAACCCCCGGGGCCCCCGGGGCAAACCTGGGCTTCCTTGTCCGGGAGGCGCCCGAGTGGAAGCAGTGCAGCAGCTCCGAGGGTGGCACCAGGCTCCTGCGGCAAGGCACCCTCACCTGCCCCCGCGCTGCCCTGGAGCCACAGCCCAGCCTCCCTGCCACCACCTTCACCGCGCACCGCAGGGGCAGACACCACTGTGAAAGTGCCACAAAGGCCACCGCACTGCCCTGGGGTGAGCAGCCTCTGGCAATCTCACGACGTCATTGGCCGGACTGACAGGCTGTTAGAAGCACCTGCAGGTGGAGGAAAGCCTCCCGTGTGTACATTCAGGAAGCTTAGAGGTGTGTTCACTTCCTGGGGCCCCGAGGGGCTGTGGTGTGCCCCATAGTCCTTCATCCGCTCACCAGCCTGGCACCCACACTGTCTCCCTGATCTGACAAACACAACCTCAGCACAGAGGGCCAAGGGTCCTTCCCGTGTTGGCATAAACGGGCCAGGGGGAAAGAGCGTCCAAGGGCTTCTGGCCGAGCGTGCGGAAGTCGGGCCAGGGGCCTTCCAGCCGCCGAGCAGCTTGGTTCCCACCTGCCAGCACTGCACACGAGCCCTCCCAGGGTGGACGGGCGGTCCACCTGGGCGCTGTGGAGAAGAATCCCATCGGATGCTTTATTGAACACCCAGATTTTCTCCCTCTGGTTAAACCAGGGGCTGGGGCTGGCCCCGGATCCAGCGGATTTGCAGGCTGTCTCACAGCAAAGGGGTTTGGAATTTCCCTGCGTACGCAGTGAAGCAGAGCAGGCCTGCGTCCCAATGTTGGTCACGTTGGAGTTGACATTTTTAAGTGATTCGCAGAGTAAATTGTGAGTTTTTCACCTGTCCTTGGTTCTTGGGCTAAAGCGGTGGGAAGAGGGGCTGAGGAAGAAAAGCTGCCTTGGAGGGGCCCACGTGCCAGGCCCACGATTTGTCCAGACTCACAGAGGAGGAAGTGGAGGTCCAGAGAGGGTGAGAAACTTTACCCAGTGTCCCTCAGGTAGGAGGAGGTGACACCAGGATGTTTGACTTTCAAGGCTGTGCCCTCTGTATGACACCGAACTGCCGTTTCAACTGGATCCTCTGGACTTTTGTGTAAACTAAATCAGAAAACCCCATCTCCCGAGGCAGCGGCTGCAGGGCGGGGAGCTCTCCCTGGTAGCCAGAACAATAAACAAGGGAGGACGAGGGAGGGTTTTCTCAAACCCTGGTGAGCGCAGCTGGGAGAGCAAAGATGTGAAAGCAGCTGTGACGGGTGATGCTGGGGGCCCAGCCGACCAGGGGTTTGGGGAGAAAACGCTGGGGAGCAGAACACTCCTGCTTGTGCGGGGCGTCTTATGCTCCCTTCGTGGAGGGGACCTGAATATTTCAGCGTTCCTTTCCAAAGGTACAAACAAGAAGGAAGTATGTCCGGTCACCAAACTGGTTTTTCTGGTTTTCTCTAAAACCTCAAAGTGACCTCAGAGGCCCTGGGGGGCCCTTCCTCACCTGCTGGTCTTTCTGGGACTAAGGTTGGAGTCTCCTCCTTATCTTCCACCTTTCCCCTCATTCTGTCCGGATCCCAGAGTGCCTCTGGCCTTACTCCCCACCCCCACCCCCACCTGCAGGGCCTGACACCTGCTTCTGGCTCCCTGGGGCTCCACGTCTGCTGAGCTGACCCATGCACAGGAGTCCACCCCAGGGCCTGTCCCTTCCCTGGGAGCTCAGAGCACACGGGACTCCGAGGCACTCAGGGCAGACAAGACATTGTGATCACCGCCCAATAAGAAGGGCATATTATGGAGACCATTTCAATACCAGGGCTTCAAGTAGGATAAGCAGTGACGATCATTTTCTTAAATCATCAGCTTACGTGGCTGCTCTCGTTTATTCTTCAGGAAAATTGTCCGGAAAGCCTCTTTTCCCGGGTCAAGGGGTGAGCCCAGCCAGGCCACTTTCTGCCACCTTAGGAACAGCAGGTCTATCCCCGGTGGCCTGCCAGGGACAGCGGAGCCACCAGACTGTGTGTGTCAGTGGACCAGCTTCCGTGACACACGCGGGAGAAAAGAGCATGAAACACCAGTGGACGGTGTGTGCTGGGGCGCAGACAGGGGTGCGTGTCCCGTAGGACACCTGAAATGGGCCGTGAAGGGAGCGTCCCTGAGCGGCTGGCTGCCTTTGGTAGCAGAAGAAGGGACGCAGGTACCTGGGCCTTTGGTTTTGTATCCATATCCAGAAACCATACTTTTAGGGAGGAATTGAGATCTGTACTAAAAAATGTCAGAAAAAATCTCAGATCAAATCCTAGCTCTGCTGTCTACGGGTTATTTGAGATTCCAAACAAACCATTCTGTTTTGTGAGCCTCCGTTTCCTCAAGATGTAAACTAGAGAGGATAATTCTTGCTCCCCCTTCCTCACAGGATTGCCGAGACAATCCCATTATAGTGGGAATTGAATACGCTTTTTAAAAAATATAAAGCCCAGTAAAAGCGCAATGTATTTTTTCCTGCACTGCAGTAAAGGGAAAAACGAGAGTAACTGGGGTCATTATATCACATCCTCCTCCAAGGCTTTGGGACAGTAAAGATGTAGCCCAGACTGTATAAACCCCTAAAGGCTTTATTGCATATCGATCAAGAAAATCTTTTTTTAAATGCGTGATGTCTGAAAAAAAACCCAGTGTTCCTTAAAACCTAATAAATGCATCTTCGGAAAAAGAATCCAGGGCCTTCCTTTTTTCACGTGGCTGCTGTGAGGAAAAGGACCTCGTGCAGCTGGGCCTCCCTGGAGGTCTGCAAAGCCATTCCCGTGAGCTGCTGATGCCCTTGGAGGTGTGAGCCAGGGGGCAGCAACGGGGCCAGTCCTGAGTGCCACCGGAAGGAGGCACTAACACACTGGATGCTAGGGAAGGAGAAGGCACCGGGTGGGGGCCGGGATCACAGCCCTGAGAGGGAAGAACCTGGAAAAGAAAGAAGGGGGACGGAGTGCAGAGATTCCTGGGCGGGGAGAGGGACCCCCTGGTCCCTGAGGGGTAGATGCCCTTATTCTTTGTCAGCACTCTGGGTCACACCTGAGCAGGGGACCTCCCTGGGCAGAGGACAGAAACATCAGGAAACTCCGGCCCGGAGAAGGTCAGGAAACAGAACTTCGTCCTGAAACACCTGTCTTACCTCAGGTACATCTTCAAGTCATTATGTCAAAATCCCAACACCTGGTACTTGCTCACCTTCCTTCCTGACCTTTGAGCCCACCGCTGCAGAACTCTGCACCCTTCTCATTGTGGGTCCGACTCTGCAAGTACTGTGTCACCTTCATATCCTAGGACACCCCACCAGAAAAGGATGATGAAACAGTGACAGCTGAGAGCGTGGCTGGGCTGACTGATGCCTTCGGACATGTTCCTGGGGCTGAAGGCAGCTGGGCTCCCAGAGGGCCTATGGAAAGCTCCCTCATTCTCCCTGGTGGTGCTGCTGAGCAGGGAGGTTCGTGCTTCTCCCTGCAAAAGACCAGTGGGTCATCAATCAATTAGCATGAAAAACTGGTATTTTTTTTTCTTGACTCTGAGCACAGGAGGCCTCCAGGGAGCTGGGTGTGGACAGTACAAGCCTCAGGCCCTCATTCCCCTGGACCCAGCTGGGAAGGGTACCAGGAGGCTCTGCTGGGGCAGGTCCGAGAGCTGGTTGCTGCTCTGGTGGCCCTGGGCCTGCCTCTCTGGGAGGAATGCGGTGAGTCACCCTTCAGACTTGTGGCACGAGGTTTCTTCAACTCGACTTTGTTCTCCAGGATTCCCTCTCGGTGGCCGCTTGATTCTGGGAATTGACTCACGTGCCTGGAAATACCCGCTCTGTTGCTCCCTCAAAACAGAGAATGGAAACATAAGAAAACCCTTTCATTACCTGGCACAGGGCTACACACAGGGGCTCGCAGAGGGGAGATAAAAGCTGGGCTTGCAGAAGCGAACAAAGAGGCATTCATTGCCCTCACTGCTGAAAGAAGCGCACAAAGTGCACAAACCAACAGACACCTTTTTTTGTTGTTTTTCAAAATATTCTAGCCGGGGTAGGAGGGGGAGGGGAAGGAAGTTTGCTTCAGGAAGGAAAAATCCATGGGAAACTGAACTTTCTCACACTGACCTGATATCCACACCCGCATTTTTCCAAGGGCCCCCTGCCTGATAGCCCTACCGCTGAAGCAGTGGGCCCTGGGGCGAGTGAACATTTGCCACAGATGGGTTTTCCCAAGATGCACCTGGTTGTAAACAAGCCCAAGTGTCACTTGAGCGATTTTCAGCCCTTCCCTCGGCTCCTAAGGTGGACTATAGACAAGCCCCGGCCTGTTGTTGAGGAGAACACCATGGAAAGTGTATGGTGATCGAACCACTAAGCGGTACAGCTGAAACCCATGAAGATAAAACTGAAAGAAAAAAGACCCTACAGATTCCTTCGGCCCTGGAGACGGAACCTCCAGGCTACAGAGAAGGTGCTGGTGCTGGGGGGACAGCCAGACTAGCTGGCTCTTCCGAAGCTTCGTCAACGGAGTGATTGCGACGGAAGAGAAATGTTTACAGGCAAAATGCGGGCCAAGGTTTACAAACTCCTCTGGTGGGTAGATTCATCTTGGACAAACTGACACGGTCGATTTCCCCATACACAAGGCACTTTGTACAAGTTCTGAGGCAGAGCTGCTGTTGTAGAAATGGGGGTATCTGGGAACACCCACAGATCAGTGGAGTCAGTGATGGACCCCCCTTTGCAGGCAAATGGCACAACTTGTAGGTTACTCTCCCCAAGGAGACCCTGAGGCGCCCCCTGAGAATAGCTACCTGCTCCATCCCTATGTCCACACCCTGACTCCAAGGCCCCCCAAAGGCCCTAGCCCATCTCTGCTGATGCTCTTGGGAGAACTGCCTTTTCATCCAGAGCTGTCAGCCCCAAGTCCAAGTGCTGGGCAGGGCCAGGTGGGACCTGCATCAGCACATTGAGAGCAGATGCTAAGTGGCTTATGGTTTACAATTCATTCACAGATCGTCTGCTCCTGTGTGTCGGTGTTATGTGATGTAAACACGTGTGTGCTGTGGGGTGTGTGCACATGTGGAGTGGAGAAGGGCAGAGGTCACTGTGGGCTGGGCTGGGCTGGACAGGAGCTCCAAGTGCAGTAGGACTTGAGAGTACTTGTCAGCCTGGAGGGAGGATGGGGCCTGTCTGAGCTGCTGTCGGGAAAACGGCCCCCAACTGGCTTCCAGCGACCAGATGCCGAGCTGGGAGTCCAGATGCCGAGCTGGGAGTCCAGGGCGGTGGGAGTGGAGGAAGGAGCAGCAGTCACTGAGCCTTCGCCCTCCAAGAAGCGATGAGGATGAGGGTCCTTTGGGCTCTAGGGAGGGTTAGGGCTCTCACACAAAGCTCCTGTTACATCGTAAGAGCTCCCAAGTGTTGCTAGTGAAGCCCTTAAAGATACGGTTAATGGTGCCCTGTGATATGAATATTTCTTTAATATTGCAATATATTCCTGCGGTGAAATAGTTTATTCAGGCATTGGAATAATCTATTCTTCCTGTCCTCCAGAGACACACAAATAAGAAAGCTCTGGTGTTTTCTTTAAGTCTGCATAGAATTTCACATTCCACACAATATTCTCAAATGCGAAATCATCTCCTACTAGTTACCTCCCTACGACTTACTCTTCGAGGTACATCCTGACCCTCTTGCACCCTAGGTTCTGGCTTCTGTGAAACAGGGTGGATGGTTCACAAGTGGCTTAACAAAGTGCACACACGTGTACACAGCGAGAGCCTCACATGTTAGCCAGCCTCCCAGGCTGGTCTCCACTGGGCAGGTCTCCTGCTTTACTCCAGATGCTTGGACCCGAGGTTCTAGGATCAGTCAGCCTGGCTGACAGAAGACATCCGCCAAAGCGAACCCCAGAGGGTATCCAGGAGTTAAAAAGGAGAATCTCCCAGCACCCAGAAGCCAGGGCCACGTCCGGCGTCTCCCTGCGTTCTCTGGCTGGGGTGCAGTCGAAAACCACTCACCCTGAACGCCCACACCCAGACCCGCTCCCATCAACAGTATTTTCAGAGTTTATATATCTCAACTCCAAAGAACACAACTTTTTTCAAACACATTTTAGCATAAAAGTATGTCATATAGGGAATAAGCTTAGAATATGGGAAATACATGGGCTTAAATGAACCATAGCTTAGAAATGGATTGATTTACATGAACATGTCAAAGGGGAGTTACATACAGTAACATCCTAAATACTGACAACATGATGAATACCTGTGTCATCAATATTTTGCCAAAAGGTATCAACAAAAGTCTTAGTGCCCACTCACTGGGATATGACCTAAAACCCTATACATTACTGCTCATAAAAGTTTTATTTGTTGGGATGTTCTTGTTAACATCCGCAGAAAAATAAACAAGATTTCCAGTGTCCTCAGCTCGCTCCTGCAGGCTTTGCCCGGCAGATTTTTCCTTCAGTCCTCAGCACCTGGATTGTCCGTCCCAGGTGAGGACTGAGGGCGGTCTGCACCACACCTGCTGGGCCCAAAGCACGGCATTTTCACAGCTGAATAGGCGGCTCCGCCCAGCTAGGAGGCCACGCAGCCTCGCGCACCAGAGCAGCACCGCTGGGCTCTGAGGCGGCCAGCGGGGCTCAGGACACCGCACGAGCACCCTGCGGCCGCAAGAAGCACAATGGCCAAGAGCGGCGGCAGGGGCGGAAGGGGCGGCGCAGGGTGGGGGGGCGCAATCTTTGGGGCCCCTGTAATTCCTTCATTCCTTCCTTCACTAAATAAACACTGAGCACCTAGAGCCAGCGAAACTCTGCTGGAGGCATTTGGGATGTGTCAATAAAGAAAACAGGCAAACCTGCGGCCCCCCCTGGGCCGACGTGCTGTGGAAGGGAGGCATGCAGGGAGACCAGGACAGTGAGCAGAACACGTGATTCATTTTATGGTTGGATATGAAGTGATAAGCACTGTGGACTGAACGAAAGAGAGAAAAAAAGAAAGAAGAGAAAGAGGGAGGGAGGGAGGCTGTTTGGAAGACAAATAGTAGAAGAGGGTAAGGGTCAGCGAGTGCCTGGGCCAGGGTGGGGAGAAAGGGGGCGGGCGATCGCAAATAGGCCGCGGGGACCTCTGAGCCAAACCTGTGGGAAGTGAGGGAGAGCAGCTAGGAGGCCAGGGCCGGTGGGAGCGGAGGAATACAAAATGGGTGTTCGGTTTCTGGTACACTAGGAAGGAAGAGCCCGCACATTCCTGGTGATTGGATGTGGGGTGTGAGGGCAGTAAGAGTCCAGGCGCCTCCCCAGTTCCTGGTCCGAACACCTGAAAGGATGAGGTGGACAGGACTGGCTGGCAGAGGGTTGGGGGCCTGGGGATGAAGCAGAAGTTCCACTTTGATCTCGCTGAACTCGAGTGTCTATTAGGCACCCAGGTGGGTTGTCAAGGGGGCGAAGGCTACGGACCCCCAGGGCCTTCAGGAGGGGATTGAGCTGGGACTCTAACCTGGCGCAGTATTTCAAGCCGTGGTTCTGGGCGAGACCCTGCAGGGCACAAGAGAGGACCAAGGCCTGCCCCTGGCACCCAGCTGCAGGGGCTGAGGAGAAGAACCAGAACCAGGAGGGAGACCCCAGAGGAAACACAGGGGGAGGGGGCGGGGAAATCACGGAAGAAGAAAATGAAGGGGAATGGCCAGCCCTGAGCAAATGCTGACAAAGACTCAGGTCAGATGGACATGAAAACTCACCAACTCCATCTGGGGCTCAGAGCCGAAGACTCTTTTCATGCCCTTGGTTGTCCTTCCCGGGCCGTGAAAGCTCGTCCCCGAGTTTCGCACTTGGTGTCCATCAAGGGACCCCTTTGAGTTCAACGTCCAATGTGGTGAGAACAGGGAGGCAAGGATAGGAGCTTATTTATGCAGCTGTGAGCTTCGAGTACAAAGTGACCCAGCCCAAGGTTATCACGGAGCGTTAGAAAAATAAAAACACTCCAGCCATCGCGCTCCCAAGCAGAATGGAGTTCACCACCCAGTCGCCAAGTTCATAAATAGACAGCAGCCAGCCTTCAAGAACTGATAAGGCAAGGTTGTTTCCATTTCAAGGGTAGTGGGCATTAATATTCTAAACCCTTACAAATTATGGATGCATTGGAATGTTTTCCTTCAAAACCAAATAAAAGAAAATAATCTAAAAATATAAAGGAAAGGCCTAAATAAATCTGCTGCCCTCAAAATCACACTGAAGTGACGTGACCGACCAGTTGCTCCCACACTGAGGTCCCACATCTCTCTCCCCGACTACGGGACGAGAACCTGAACTTTGCTGGGTCTCAGGTGCCTCGCGTGTAAATTGGGGCACCGGAGTGGGGATGAAAATGCCCACCGTTGCTTAAGGATTAAATGAGATAAAATGTGTAAAATCCTAGCAGGTAGCAGCTGATAAATAGCAACTGTTAATAATGGTGACTCTCCGACTTTAAATTCACCCAAGAGGTGGGTAAATTCACTCAATTTCTAGTCCTCCTCCCCCAATACCCCAGGAAGTCACAAAGTCCAGTCCTGCCATCATCACTGGGCCTGTCCCCACCCCTGACCAAAACCCCCACTGTTGCTAAGTGACCCTTAAGGGAGGGCTCCTGAGATGAGAGGCCCTGGGAGGGGCCCCCGGGGCCTTGTTCTCCTCTTCACACAGGGAGGAAGGCCCTTAGCAGGCGCCGGACACCTGAAGGCAGCTGCTGAGTGAAGTTGTCTTTTCTGTGAGTTAGTTCCCAAGCCCGTGGTCTGAAAAGTGATGGTTGCCATCCCACTTGATCACTGTCTGCCTCCTGCTCTTTGCCCCGAACGAGAGTTTCCGTGGGGTGACGGTCTTTGTCAGGTGCTTTTTTGTTGGCTCTGGACTTGGCCTCCCACATTTAAGGGGGAGATGCCCCAACCTCATAGAAAAAGCAAACAAATTCCACTCTCCAAACCAAAACCTACCCAGCCCTGGTCAGCCAGGCTCCAGCTGCAGGGCTCTCTCTCAGAGACAGGGCCCCCTGCCCGCCTCCCCCAGGTCCTCAGGAAAGGGGTTCACGCCACAAGACTCCACGGGGCCCAGGTTTATCACTAGACAGGGAAGGTCGATGTTTCAAACCCACGTGGTACGTTGGAAAGGTTTCTGGTGTTTCTATAATGGCATGACTGAAGTCCTAGGTTTTCAAAACAAAACACATCTAGATATGGTTGAATCTGTATTTTCCTATCACCATCAATAATGATAATTGCTATTAATTAAAGTAATGGCTAGTGACTATTAAGCACTTAAAGTGTGCCAGCTATGCGAGGCGGTGGGCAGGTATTATGTTTTGATTTCACAGTCTCCGGTGAAGCGAGCTTCATCTCCCTTTTTACGTAGGAGGAGGCTAAGCCGGTGTGCAAAGGCAGGACGCGGTCCTGGTGATGGACAAGATGTGTCCCCTCTTTCTCCAAATAAGCCTTCCAGGAACTCCCCCAGCCCCCATCATCTGACTTGGCCCACCCTCCTCCCCCAGACTGAAAGAACTTGGGGAGACAATCCAGAATGTAGGTTCTCAGTGGTGTTGGAGTTTTCTCTTTTCTTGCATCAGGCCTCCTCGGTTTCGAGAAACTTCACAATCCTCTGAAGCCCTTCGGTCACACTAGCCCGTTTCATTCATGTCATTGGCCCCTTTCTTATAAATGATGCCTTCTTGAATTCCTCCCTCCGAATTGCTCTTTTCAATTCGTCGAAGTATTTCACGAGTCAGACCGTTTCTCAGAAGTGGTCCGTCCCTGTACACCACGCTTTCCTCTGTGGGCTCTGCAGGAACGACGGGGCTAACCTGGGCCTCCTCGTTCTGCCCACTCCTGCCAGGTGGACGCCCATACTAGCCAGACGTACATTTAAAAAAAAAAATTAAAAAAAAAAAAAAAAAAAACCTCCCTCTCTATCCTTGGCATTCCTAAGTGCTTTTTAAAGGAATTCCACCCAGCGTGGGGGGGCACTTTCGATCCCATGTCTCCAGCTCAAGGAGAAGGCCTTGTTTGTCTGATCACTGCTTCACCTCCACCGCTTCCTCGCACCCTTCCTCGAACCTGCGATGCGACCGAAAAAGGGTCCCCTGCTTCCCCTGCTCCATAAATCATCCCTTTGTAGTCCCCACCTGTTTGCCTTTCGCTCCGGGCTTGCGACGCTTCCTTGAATTGCACCGAGTGGAATTCATCACTGTCAGCTCTTAGCTCTGTCCCTTCCACCGTTTACTGAGTTTTTCCTTTATCCTCCAACATTATGCTTTGATGTCCAAGGATTCTTTTCTGGGCTCCAGTGATTCTTAGTTTAACAACCAAAGCCATTATTTCCTTCCTTTAATAGCTTCTGAAATTTTCCTCAGGGAAAACGTATCAGAATGAAATGGTAAGTCCTCCCCACTGCTGAGTGGCCCGTGTCGGGGAAACTCTTATTGTCTGCACACGCGTGTAGGTAAAAGCCAGTGTGGAATCTCTCTGCAACCAGTTCCGCGGGGGTGTGGGGGTCTTTGGGAGAGAGTAGAGAACTGGGGGGTGGGAATCAGCCGGCAGGCTTGCTCTGGGGGTGGCCCAGCTAAGAGCCAGCTCACAGGGGCTGGCTGCACTCTTCAGCCAGGTAGGTGGCCATGGGCCCCTCGGGGGTGCAGGCAAAGGTTGAGGGTCACTGTGTGGAATTCCTGAGGTTTTTAATGAATATTCCTATAACTGCTCCAGGCTTGTCCACCCACACTGACAGCCTCTCTCTGCTGGTGGGATTTTCACGTTGTCTCTGAGGGTCAAGGGGAGGGCCAGAGAAGCTCACCACAGGGCCTAGGCATGTTTGGGCACTCCACTGCGGCCTGCGGTCCTCCCCCATCTCCTTTACTGCGGCACCCTGAAGGGCGCTGCAGCCCTGCCCTCTCCCCCTGGGTCCCTGCTGCCTGCTGAGGGCCCTGCCAGACCAGATAGATGTCTTTCACCCCAGAGCAGGCAGCCCATGAGGGCCATCAGAGGTCCAGCGCCATGGCTGACTGCTTCACATATAGGGAGGTTCTTTGCCTTCCCCTGCTCTGACCCCCACCAGGACGACCCAGGATGGACTCCTGCACCTGAGCTTGGTTTGGGGGGGACCACGTTGCTTCTCTCCGGTGGGGGGATAAAACCAGACCAGCCAGGAGTTCTGAAACCTCAAAAACACAGGAGCATCCTGGGAGGGGTTGTGACGATGCAGCTCCCCCCGCCCCGCCCCCCACTGCAGCCTGATTTGCATTGCCTCCTGCCTTTTCTTCCTTACTTTTTCTCCTTCACTCCCTCCCTCCCTCCTTCGCTCTCCTTTCCTCTCCAACAAGTTCACAAAGGACAGTTAAATCCTCACACAGGACAGTTCCATTCTCCAAATGGCCCCCGTCAAAACAGATGCTTCTGTAAGCACTCGATCGAATGAATTTGTCGGCCTGCAGACGTCTATCAGGAAAGGAAGCGAGGAAGACTCTCAGATGCGGACCAAAATGAACTGAGAACTTTGAAGAAGATGCCTGTGCAGCCAGATGAGTGGGTCTGCGCCAGCCACCCACTTCTGATGGCGCTGCCGCCGCCATTGGCATTAATATTAATTAATTGTGATGATGTAAAAGACAACTGTGAACTCTAGAGGAACACTAGACATGGGGAAGAGGAGTCCGTCCACTTTCTCTCCGTGGGATCCTCACCGACGACTCCCAGCCTCTGGGATGACACAAGGGAGCTGTCCTCATTGCAGTGAGGAAGACAGAAGAGTGAGGTCACAGGGGAGAGAGGACATTGGAACCTCTGGAACCAAGAAAAAAGGAAGGATGACATGCTCATCAGCACTCCAAATCTCAGCCACACAGATAAGCGAGCAACATGGACAGGAGGACACTGACTGTCGGACCTCCCCGGCCTGTCACATCCTCTGTGTTTGTCCGGAGGTCCTCTTCTTGCCCATGCCGTGGTCTTCAGAAAGGCCCCATCAAAGGCCCTCGCCTGCGGTGAGGGGCACGGGCTGGGAAATCAGACCCCAGAATTTGAATCCCCTTCCCACCACCAGCAAATGTTGACTCTGTGCCTCAGTTTCTCATCTGTAAAATGGGCATAGTAATGGTGCCCACTGATAGGGCTATTTTTAGAATCTGTATTCCATTGAGCACACTGCCTGGCATGTTCTCCTCCAAACCCATATCATTCTGAAGCCTGATTTTATTCATAAACATTGCAGCATGTCTCTGCTTAATAAGAACACTTAAACACATACACACACACCATTATTACATCTAAAAATATTAACAATAATTCCATAACATCATCCAATCAGCGTCCAAATTTCCCCAGTTGTCCCATTAGTAACTTTCATTTTCTTCTGATCAGAATCCACATAAAAGTTCCCGTTACGGTAATTGATTGATAAAGGTCTTAGAGCTATAGATCTACAGCAGGGGTTGGCAAACTTTCTCTATAAAGGGGAAGACAGTAAATATTTTATGTTTCATGGGCCACAAGGCCTCTGTTGCAACTATGTACACAAATGGCTACAGCTGTGTTACAATGACGCTTTATTTATTTAAAAAAACAGGCAGCAGGCCAGATCTGGCCCCAGGGGTGAGGTTGCCAACCTGCGGGGTACGGGCTTAGTCAGATTCAGGTTTGATTTGCTGGCAGGAACACTTCACAGGTAGCACGGTGGACTTCCACCTGGAGGCACCAGATGATGAGCGGTCCTTCTTATTTCGTGTGTGCTGTTGCCGGCACTGTGAGTTAAATGCCCGGATCCACTAGCTTATTAGGGACGGCAAGAACGGCCATATGCTAACTCCATCCTCCCGTCTTCATGTATGAGCTGCAATATTTCTGTGAAGAGAAAGTTCCCTTCCTCAATTATTTGGTAACAGCGAGGTAGAGTTTGCACAGGAAAGTCAAAATAATAAATGCTTGAGTCTCTTCCTTTCTCCGCCGCCGGTTTTTAACAAGGAGCTGGGTGCTTCAACATTCTTCAAAGATAATCAATGCACTTTTTAAAAGGACACTGTGAGCATATAGGTTTCAACACAATCTAGATGTTTTCCAGCCGATGCAGTTACCCCTTGTCTGTTTACATTGTAGCCGCTCGAGCCAGCTCATCCTTGCTTTCTGGCATGATGCGGGGTCCCAGGGTCGTCTTGTTGACCTTCTGCCCTGGCCCTGGTGCTTGCCTTCTCCAGGAGCCCAGTTTAGAGGGGAACAATGCTTAGAAACCCTGATCTGGTCTCCAGAGATGTTCCTGGATTCTAGGCCTTTTCAGTCAGCATAGCCAAGGAAGAGATTTTTCAATATGAAAGACCTGAGAAACACCTACTGAAATTTCCAACTCAGTTGAGGCCCACAAGTCTCCTCAACTCTTCAGTCTGACACTTGCACCTCATTTCTCCCAGGCTCCAATTCCAGGTTCACCTGGGGAGCTTTTAAAAGTAGTGGTTCTGGAGCCGTCCCAAACTAACTGCCTGGGAACCTCTAGGGAAGACATGCAGGCAACAACCCCCTGTCCGCGCCCGCACCCGCACCCTGCGGGCACACACAAACACCGTGATTGGCCGTGGTAAGGAGCACAGGAAGTGCTTTCAGTAAGTGTGGCTTTAAGGGGAAGGCTCTGTGGGGCAGAGTAGGGTCAGGTTGAGAGAGAGAGAGAGAGAGCGCCCGCGAGCGTGCACAAGCGAGCCAGGAGGCAGGAGAGAGCTGCTGAGCTTCCACTGGGCTGCAGGGGCCGGTGTCCTTTGCCTGCTGGGTCTGGGAGGCACCGGTCAGACAGAGAGGAAAAGTGTCTCTTGATCTAGTCTGGGTAAGGACTAAAAAAAAAATTACTTTTTTCTCCTACCTTCTAAGTTTTTCTAGCTTGGCTAGTAATCACATTAACAGGAGAAAAATCAAATTTTACTGCAGGCACAAGGGGAATTCACATAGGCATGGAAGTTCCGAAGACAGTGCGGTGACACTGGGCGTACGTGACATTTTGGACAAAGAAGTAAAGGTGGGGGGAATGGGGTCTCAGATTTCAGCAGTGAAAACGGGGGGGCTGCAGGTAGTTGAGGAACAGCGGAACACCGGGGGCAGGCCATTTCTTGCTGGGCAAGCCAGAAAGCGTGGGGCCCGGGGAGTGGGGGCAGCCACAGGCCCTCCTCGGAGTCTTCCTGTCTAAAGCTAAGGTGCCCTTCCTGAAACAGGTTTTTGTATCTGAATCCCTTGGGCAGGAAAGGGGGCAGGGTCAGAGGTTCTTTCTGAGTCTTTTTTTAAATAACCAGCTTAAAAATCAATATCCCAAAAAGCTAAGCTTTTTTCTCCTTCCCCGGGGGGAAGGAGGGGGGATGGCAAAGCTTCGGTCCCCTTCCCCTGCACACTTAAGGCTCAGCACTGGTTTTGCCTCTTTCTCTCCGTTTTCGATGCTGTGCCAGAGACAGGAAGGGTCACACTTTGGCAACGACTTACCGCACAAGACACAAATGTAGACACCAAAGAAAGATAATACAAAAGAGGGATTTTCCAGGGGGTCCTTTAGCTCAAAACTATATTTATGGTCATACATGGTGGATAGAATTTTCCAGATGCTGCCTGACAGAATGCAGGAGACCAGAGAATCCAGCTGCCTTCTCTTAAAGCCAGATAGAGATTTGCCAAATGTGTAGAATGATGTCATTTTTCTCATTGTTTCTTAAAGTACAGTTTTAATTAAAATGTTATTTATGTTGCTGTGCAATTGTATTATTATTCAATGAATTGTTACATACTGTTGAAATTTCTCGGTTTTATTTCCTAATTTGGTAACTATTGGGGTCCTCAATTTTTAAGAGAATAAAGGGGCCCTGAGAACCAAAAGTTAGGGACAGGCTGGTGTCACAGGAAGTCAAAGCTAGTGGCCACAGTGGTCAGACCAACAGCGACGGCAGTCTCCCTGGCCAGGCACCACACATTTCTGGAAGAAATCCCTGGTTAGTCCCATGGGCTGGAGGTGGGATCCTTTCTCGCCTTCAGGGATGTGCTTAGTGACCAGGCTCCCTCTCTGCGAGAAGTAGGGCCCATCCCACACCAGGGCTTTGCTCCCCAGTGGACCAAGGAAGTGTGTGGCTGGAAACCGAGGCTTGGGGGAGGGGAGGGGGGAGGAGACAGAGGAAGGAGAAGGAGCTGGCGCAGGAGAGAGGAGGGGAAGCCTAGGGTTCCGTGGCTGACAGTGGGCCAGTGTGAAGAGGATGTGGGGGGTGCTGTCTGGGAGTGAGGGGTTCACCCTCTCCTCCCTCCTTCTGCATGGCTGCCCAACACATGGGCGGTGGCTTCTGTCTTGGAGAAGTGCTCCAGGAAGGAAAACCAATGCTACCCCACCAGAGGACTGACACGTATGATTTCCATTAAAACACCTAGAAAGAAAATCATGGCTTCCCCAATCTGGCCCGCACCATCGTTCTGAGTAGAGATCAAGAATTCTCAGACATTCGTAACAACAGAGTCCACCCAGGGGCCGGTCATCGGGCGCTGTCACTTGGGCGTGCGCTGTTTTCTGACGAGACAGCTCTGCCGTCTAATAAGACTGCCTCCGCTCCTCTGGGGCCAGCTCTGCAGTGCACCGGTTTACCGTGAACCTGAGCTAGCCCTCTTCAACCGAAAGCTGCCGCACGCGCTGGATGGAGCCAGGAGTTTCATGAAGGACAAACCTTAATTGGACTTGATTTTTTAAAATTTCCCTCGTGGCTCTTAATTACTAGAGAGAGCAAACGTCTCTGATGTTGAACTTATCCATCACACATCCCTACATCAATGTCCTTAATGCATTCCATGTGCTTTCCATGGGGTTACCCCCTCCGGGGAGCCGTCTGAATGGCTTTTCAGACCCCTCCAGCCTGGACGCTGAGGAATAGAAACAGTTTTTTTTCTTTTTTTTTTTTAAGTACACTCTCTCCACAACCTTCATTTTGAAATGTAAATGTATGAATGCAATGGATCTAGAATAACTATGCAGATTTACGGGGAATATCAATTTAGGTTCCATCGGGGACCTAACTAGGCCTTTCTTTGTGTGGCTGGAGATTTGTTAAAGTTGGGGCATAGTTTGGGGGAAAAAGGTGATTTACAGTTAAAGTCATCTGAAAATCAATGCGGTCCAAGCTCTCTGACACAAGGCCCCTAGCAGAGCCAGGAATAGACAGGAATAGACAGGAAAGACAGGAATAAAAATCAAATTTTGAGTAGAAGTCACTGGAAATCGCAGTGAGAACGGAATTGCCCTGTGAAGATGGACTTGTTTGTTTTGTTTTGTTTTTTTTTTTAAACGCCCGACATAATTCAGCTGGAGGAGATGGGAAGATTTTTCTACTCCTGTTTCAGTAGAAATCGATGGGCCTAGCTTGTGTAATTGTCCTCCCTGCCTTTAGTGCCTAAAATAAAATAACCCTCATTGCTTGAATCACCCAACGCATCCCTGCAGCCCTGGAGTCTGTGGCTAAGCAAGTATTAATTAGATAACCCGTCGCCTGGAGCCGCTGGGGGAGTAGGGAAGGTGCAGCGGGACCCCGCGGCCCCGAAATTGGATGCTGACAGCAACTTGCCAGGTGGGCTGAGGGCGTCCTGGGAGCGATGAGCCACCGGCTCCCAGCAGCCTCGTGTCCGCATCACTGACGAGCGTGGGGCCGAGAAGCCCAGAGTCAAAGCCAGCTGTGGACTCCACCCCCTGCCCCCAGCGGGAAACGGTGGGCGCAGGAGAACCGAGGCTCTGGCAGCAGCAAGAAGGGACAAGCCCCCACCCCCCGCCATTTCCCCTCGTCGCTGGAATCTCCACCGAGAAGTCTCCAGAGCTCTCGCGTCCTCGCCTGTCTTCCCCAGACCTTGACCCTCCCCCAGCCTCCACTCAGATCACTTCAAAATCACTCAGAGGCCGAAGTGGGGATGAGGAAGGGAGAAGGGGCAGGAATGGGGCCCGGGGGTGGGGATCGGCGTGCGGTAAATGCCCCGGGAGGCGGCCAGACTCCGGTAGGCTGAAGGGCGGCAGGAATGTGCTTGGCGAGGGGAGGCGCAGACTCGCTGGCTCTCCGTGCTCACGGCTCTTTTGCGATTCCCTCTCTCCTCTCCTCTCTGACCCCGAGCCACCCCTTGCAGCCCCCGCGCCAGCAGGGCCGGAGGACGCCGGCGGGGCGCCCTGGCGCGCGGGGCCAGGGGTTCGGGGCAGGCCCTCGCTTCCCCTTTAAGGGTTCCGAAACTTTCCCCCCTGGAATCAGATGAGCCTCGTCACATCCGTTGGCCGCGGCCGCATGGGCGCGTTCCGAGGAAGTTCGGGACACGAGTTTCCCTGGGAAGGGGCGCGGCCCGAGACCTGCAAGGGTGGGCTGGCCTGGCCAGCGGGGACCCCGCGCACCGGGAGCCGCGCTTTGACCTTGGCGGCGGTGGGGAGGCGGGGGCGGGGCCGGGCCCCTGCGGGGCAGCCACCGCCCGCCAGAGGGGGCAGCGGCGACCAACTTGCTCAACTTGGCGGCGCGGGCTGAGGCGGCACCGGCGCCTCCTCCTCTTCGCCGAGCCTCCTCCCTCGGCCCTCCTCTCCTCCTCCTCCGCCGCCGCCGGCCCGTTGCGCGCCCAGCCCATTCCCGCAGCCCTGCGCTGAGTCGCTGAGTCGCCGAGTCGCGGAGTCGCCGGACGGGACAGGACGGACCGGGCCCAGCGCGATCCCCGGGCCCCGCCGCCAGCATGGGCGCGCTGGCCGGGGCGCTGCTGCTGCCGCTGGTGGCCCAGTGGCTCCTGCACGCCGCCCCGGCGATGGCCCCGGCACCCTTCACGCTGCCCCTCCGAGTGGCCACGGCCACTAGCCCCGGGGCTGCGCCCACTCCCGGGCCCGGGCCCCCCGCTCAACCCCGCGCCGATGGCCTGGCGTTCGCCCTGGAGCCTGCCGGGGGTGCGGCCAACTTCTTGGCCATGGTTGACAACCTGCAGGGGGACTCCGGCCGCGGCTACTACCTGGAGGTGCTGATCGGGACCCCCCCGCAGAAGGTAAGTCGGCGGGCGCTCGCCCGCCCACACGGACCGGCGCCCTGCAGCTCCCGCGGTCCCTCGGCTTCAGTCGCGAGCTTTTGGGGGGCTCGTGGGAGCGCTCAGCCGAGCCTCCGCGCCGCTTAGCGTGGCCCCAAAGCAGACAGGGGATGGGGTGGAGGGGCGCAGGGGGTGCAGCTGGCCGGGGCGGGCGCACTCCGGCCGCGGAGCAGCGGCGGCCCTGGGGGGGGCGCAGGCCGAGGGTGTGTGCGCGTGTTTCAGAACTTGTTCGCTCCCCACTCCCTGTGGCCGGGCAGCGAGAGGAGACCCGTAACTTCCATCTCAGGGGATTTCCTTCTGGCGGGCTACATCTCCTTCCAGTGTGGAGACGGTGCCGTGGGCCTTGGGCACGATGCTGTTATTTCGGGGGAATGACTTTGTATTACTATTTACACGCCCCCCTCCCTGTCCTTCCTACCCGCCGCCCCCTCCTTGCCTCCCCGGCTCGCGGTAGGATTGCTCAGGAGGCTGGTGGCCAGCCTCCAGCGGCGCAGTCCCCTGGAAGGAGAGCTGCGGGGTCCGAGGGGCGGGCTGCTGCGGATGGAGCCGCCTTCCTTCCGTGCGGCTTTCCTCCCCCGGAGGCGGCTGGTCGCGCTGCTGCCTCCGGACGCGTTCGGCTGCCCGGCTCCTCTGCACTGAAGGAAGCGTCTGCACACGTGTGTGAAAAGTGTTCCATGCAGCAGAGCTGCTGGGAAAACAGACCGGCCGAGCTAGGCTTCCAGGGACCAAGTGGCCTCCCCATGACAAAATGAAATCAAACAGCTTTCTTTCTTCTCATTCTCAGGATGATTTTCATTTATTAGCACTTTTCTGTAGCAAGAAATAAATGTGCCCGGGCTCGGTAATATCAAGACAGACAAAACCCCAGGAATTGATTCAGCCGTTCTCCAACTTCCTGATCCAAGAGTGATTTGAACTCAAGTTGTTCTTGTCAGGAGAATACAGCGTCTAAAGATACTTTATTTTTACTTCTAACATTGTCATTTGCGTTTTAATTCAGCTACGATTCCCCCATAAATAGAACAGACTCATGACTTTGGTGTAATTTTAATTAAATTATTCAAGACTTAAGAGGGAAGGCATGCCATGCTAATTCCTTTAAAAAAAGAAACTCTACTGAGTAACTTCTATACTTGCTTAATTAGGTTTTTTTTTTAACCTTCAAAGTGTATTCTGCTGAAAACTTTGAGTCCAGGTGCCCTTCATCTGAGTGTGGCCTTTAGGATCTCCTGGGGGTCTGGAGGCTGGGGCTGGGGGGAGGGCAGCTCAGGAAGTTGGAGGGAGTCAGCTGAGAAGGCTTAACTTGACCACAAGACGTTGGTGCTGGTACGGCGCACCGCGTGAAGGCATGTGCTGGTGGTGAGAGCCTTGTATATCTTCTTTTTAATAGCGCTGTTGTTTTTGTTTTTTTTCTTTAGATTTTATTTATTTATTTATTTATTTTTAGAGAGGGGAAGGGAGGGAGAGAGACGTTGTTGTGTGAGAGACACATCAACCCCACCAAGGATTGGTTGTCTTTCCCAAGGCCCAACTCGGCCCCTGGCCCGCAACCCAGGCATGTGCCCGGGCCCGGAATGGAACCAATGACCTTTCAGTTTGCAGGGACAAAGCCCAACCCACTGAGCCACCCCGGTCAGGGCGAACCCTGTACAGTTCCCCTGTGACAAGGTATGGAGGATGGACCTCTTCTGTGGCCTGAGGATGACCTGGTGGCACAGGCCCTAAGCGACTCTCCCTTTGGGAACCGTGTGCCTTGATGAACAACTCCGGCTGATTTTTGAGGGGGAGGGACTTCTCCCTACTAAAGCCAAGCAGATTTGGGGGCTGCAATAAATGGGTCCTGGTGCCTGTCTCCCCACTCCAGAGAAGAGGGGAAGGGGGAAAAAACCTCAAGAAGAACTAAAAAAAATATTGCTCTAGGGCTCTCAAAAACAAACAAAAAACTTGGTAAATAATAGCTTGTCTTTATTACTTAATCCAATGACGTTTACTTTAAAATGAGGAAGTTTACATTACAGGAATGTATTCAGTACTTAATGCTTATATCTTTTCCTTGGCTAAGAAAGTAGTTCATTCAAGGTTATTTCTCAGTTAAACATTAGCAGGTTTCCAGGGAAGGCTGTTTTTAACAATGCAAATTTAATTTTTACATTTTGACAGGAAATGAAATATTCTATGCTCCTTCTTGGCCTGATTTAGTAATAAGCTGCTTTATAGCAAAATCTATGTGTATGATCTCTCCAAATGCCTGCTGTAAACTCTTAGGTGATAGTGACAAGTGCGTTAGGATTCATTTTTTTCCCTGCGTCCCAGAAAAGGCCTGGCTGCCAGCAGGGCGTAGCAGCAGGTCAGACGGGCAGCCAGCCATGGGGCAGCTTCTGAACCTGGAGTGAGTTTTCCTGCTCTCTCATGGCCAGGGGTCATGCGTTTATTCTCTGCAGATTCCCTGAAGCCCAGAATAAAACTTGCTTAGGTGGAGAGAAAAGCAGAATTGTAAATCCAAGCAGTGAAGAGCCAAGAGCTTTCCGGAAATTAAGTAATAGTCGTAGATGGGGTGAAGGGCTGTCTTCCCGGCGAGAATCGAGCCGTGCGGCATGTGCGTGCTGCCCCTGAGGACCCTTACAGCCACCTCCTGGTTCTCAGACCCGTTTAGAGGATTGGAGGACAGGAGCCTGGAGAGGCCCAGTGCCTTGCCCAGGGCTACGGGACAAGAAAGCAGAACCAGGAATGGAACCCAGGAGCTGGATTCCAGAATCCAGATTCTGAACCACCTGCTCCCTTGCCTTCCTGCCTTCTGGCTGCTTTTCTTTGCCTTTTGGCCTCAAACTGCTCTTTCCAGCCAGAGATCCCTGAACCTTACATCCCAAAGTGTTAGGTACTTAACATAGGACTGTTAAGAGAGTCCCACACTGGACTCTTCCCAACCCCTGCTCTCCCCCCTTCCTTCGGAGCATAATGAATAGTTGGATGCAGGCAAAGATTCAGCAGGAACCAGAGCTCCACAGAACCTCCCCCCCCACCCTCCCACCCCTGGAAAACCAACTGTTGGACATGCTCTGGTTCCCTGAATGCTTTAATCAAGACCTGAGGGTCCCTCGTTCTGCCTGACACTCTTCAAGGCATTGCAGGCGTGTGCCCGGAACCCCGGGTGAGAGCAGGACCCTGTTGGCATGGCGATGACTAACCGGAGAGAACCAGCATCTGCTTGAACTGTGCAATTTGGTCTTATTAATAATAATAATGGTACTGTAAAGTGATTATAATTACAGCAATTTCCATGATAAAAAAGAAAGGACTTTCATGCTAACACAATAAATCCAACCGAAGATGCTAAAGGCCCCCAGTTACGTGCCTTGTAATGGCTGCGGAGAGGCTGTTGGGGCCTCTGTTGAAAGGTTTTCTGTCGTCCGCACTAATGTGGATAAAACAGACAGCAAAAACGATTTTCATAGTTAAACATCTGAATGTAAAAAAAACAACCAAGAAATTGTTTTGGGGACTCGCACTTTAATCGTGGTGCTTTGGCTTCAGTGTCACTTAGCTCACAGTTTTGGGGAAGGATTTGGACTGAAAATGCGAACTCCAATTTAGGAGTTTGTTGCAGAGTAAGCCATCCGGTGTCCCCAAATTACATTAAGCTCACTGCCAGCAAGGCTGAAAAAAGGAAAACGGTGGCAGCAAGGAGAGATTTGGTAGAACACACTGAGAAGGTAAACAGTTAAGAAAAAAAGAAAAAAGAAAAGATTACTGGGGTTAAAAGAACGAGAAACTCAAAACCAGGTTCTCACCAAGTTTTTTGAGTGAAAGGTGGCAGCTACTGAGCTGGAGAGAAGGAATTCAACGTCAAAGGCACTATGAGGAAGGACTGCAAAAGGCCAGCCCGAGACATCCATCCGCTCAAATCAACTTGGAGGGACAGTCTGAGAAACAAGTAACAACCGTAACATTAACAGCTAACCTACATGCTGGGCACCATGCTAGGAGTTCGCACAGATTACCTTGTTTAATCCTGGCAATAGCCTTGAAGTATGTACGACTCTCTGACTTCATTTTCAGCCGGGGAAACTCTGACTCAGAGAGGCCAAGTAATTTGTCCAAGGCCACACTGGCAAGCGGCAGCACCGGGAGAGCGACCGGGTCTGCCCAGTTCCGCAGTCCGAGGCCACACCACTGCTCCTGTCCCTTCCGGGGACGCTTTCACGCCGCCGCCTTCATTAGGTGTTAGTGACGTGGGTGTGGGGGGAGGCGGCCTGGACGGGTCGCAGGGGCCTGGATGCAGGTCTCATTGCACACGTGGCCGAGGGCAGGCGCTCAGCCTCCCTGCGCTCTCCTTTCCTCATCCGTTAGTGACCTTGGCGTTTTTCTTCTCCTGCAGCCGCTGTGATACACGACCGCAAAGGCGGTGACTTAACAGAAATGTATTCTCTCACAGTCCTGGAGGCCGGATGTTCAAAACTGGGTGTGCGCCGGGCCCTGCTCCCTCAGAGGGCTCCAGGGGTAGACCCGTTCTGCCTCTCTCAGCTGCAGGGCTGCCTGCAGTGCCTGGCTTCCCTTGGCTCCTAGTGGCATCACTCTGGTCTCTGCCTCCCTCTTCACGTGACCGTCCCCGCTGTGTGTCTCAGTCACTGCATGGGGACCCACCCTGACCCAGTCTGACCCCCTCTTGGCTGGATGACATCTATAAAGACAGGTCCCGGGGTCCAGGACTTTGACATGTCTTTTTTCTTTTTTTTTTTAGCAGGGGACATAATTTAATGCACAAATGCATTCTAAGTATGTTGTTCTACAGATGTTTTTCTTTCATTCTCTACCATCTTTTAATTGCCGATAACTTTATTTGGAATTCGTATAATTTTCACTGAAGGCAGTAGCAAATGGTTTTGGCACTGTATTCACAAGGAGCCTGTGACAAGATCTTGCCCTAGGGGACAGGCGAGTGGCAGGCTGAGGGGGGATTTTGGATTCTTTTTCTGGATTTCTGTGTTGGCTTCCTCCCTACGATTATTATTATTATTTTTTTTTTTTGGTTGTTAAAGATTTTATTTATTTATTTTTAGAGAGGAAGGGAGGGAGAACGAGAAGGAGAGAAACATCAACGTGAGAGGGAAACATCCATCGGTTGCCTCTCTACATGCCCTGACCAGGGACTGAACCCACAACCCAGGCATGTGCCCTGACCGGGAATGGAACTGGTGACCTTCCACTTTGTAGGGCAACACCCAACCCACTGATCCACACCCATCAGGGTTGGTTACAATTCTAAAGAGCCTCTTATCATGGTGCACTAATTCTGGAATTGCTGGAATTATTGCGTAATGTGGGAAAGCCCATTCTATTTGTGCAAGTTCACATCCCTGGCATTTACATACCTACGGCGGATGCGTTCCCGTGTTGTGAACAGGACAGATGAAGAAAGGCTTGAAAGCTTGCGCTTCACGTTTGGGAGGCTTCATAAGGCATCTGCCGCCCCGTTCAAAGCCGGTACATTTGATACGGAATGCACACCTTTTCTCCTCAGTTCATCTTCCCGCTTAACCCAGCACTGTCTTGACTTCTGTCCGATGTCCTTCGTCACGGGAAGGTGGGCTTAACCTGCTCCGGGCTGCCTCTTTCCCCCTGGAATGATTGCTGACCCCTTCTAACCAAAAACCAAAAGGGAAAGGTCAAGGTTAGCTATTGCGTTAGCGACTTCTCCTCCGTGGTAGCGACTGGCGGTGCTGGACCCCAGGAGGGGAACTTAGAGGTGGCGGTTTTCCTTCCCCGTGGTGTCTGGCAGTGTGCCTTGGGGTTTATTTTCTATCTCAGACCCTGAACGGGGCGGGTCCAGCCCTTGCTCCCTGGGTTCAGTGGCCACCTAGGCTGAGGGTGGGGTTGGTGGCTGCTGACTCTTGTCCCAGCCCCACGCAGAGTGCAGCAGGAGCAGGCGCTGGGTCCTGTGTGACAGGGAGCAAGGCACTTGTCCCCTCCACCTCAGAGCTCCTTTTACCACTAACAGTGGGCCTTCTGCTCACACTTGGCTGCAGTGCCATCTGTCACAGATTCCTCCTCACGCTCCCTCCGTTCTGCTTGTCCAGCCTGGGCTTGGCGTTGACACTGGGGCTCATTGTACGTTAGTGACATCAGATACCACCTGGAAAACAGAGCGCACCTGTGAGGCAGCTGGGTGGCCCACCGCGGCTTCCCGCACCTGCGTGCACATGTGTGGGGGCGGAGCGTGAGTGAGGGTGCGTGCCGGGGCTCTGGGCTGGTTTCCCAGGCTGTGGAGGATTGGTGTGTGACGCACAGTTGGACGGCGTGTCACTTGGCTCCCCTTCGTCCTTTCCTTGGCCCAGATGGACTAATACATTTTTTTTGCTTATTGCTACTCAATAAAAAAGGGTTGCTTTTTGGCTCTTGGAATTCTCAGAGAGGAGAAACTACTCTCCCAGTGCTGAAATGACCACAGTCGGAAAACGAACCTAGTAGGTGTGCTTTTAAGTTAAAGCTTCATATCCAGCCCAGGCCCTGGGGCAGGTGTTTTCAGATTTGTATCATATGGCACCTGATACGCCTGTACCTGGGAATGCGCCATCCTGGCGCTGCCACTTGAGGAAGACGAAGGGGACTCTCTGAAGAGGGAAGAAGCCAGGGCTGGGGCCAGCTCCATCATTCCAGGGGGCCCAACGGGGCCGTGGGAACCTCTCCATCCACTTCCCACTGGACTTAGAACGGCAGAGGGGAAAATTGACACCTGGCCTCCTGAGGACCGCCTGGTGCCCCCACGGTCACCTCCAGCCCTTCCCAAACATAACAGGACAAATGGCCTTATTGGCAGCAGGCAGGAGCCACTCCTGTTTACCAGCCGTGCAGCCCCCCTGCCAGGGTCCAAGGAAAACAGCCCGCAGGGCAGCTCCCTGGGAAGAGGGTACCTGGCGAGAAAAGGTGGAAAGCACTGAATCAAAATCTTTTCCTGGTAGCACAGAGGGCAGGAGCATCTGGCCTGACCCTTTGGCAAGGTGAGGACTTGTGGCTAGAACAGAAGCTGCTTCTTGTTGAAGGTGGGTGAGGATTCCAGAAGCCTCCGCGGGGCACCCAGAGCCCTTTACACCAGATCTGCTGCCTCCTGGGGAAACTCGTCGTCTTTCTCCAGTTGGACAAGCTGCTGGGGAGCAGGCAGAGCTGTGTGGCTCGTGCCGTCTTTTGGGGATTAGGCATTTTGGGTGCTGATCCCAGGTCTGCTGCTTGCCAAATGCTGGGTGTAGAGCACAAGTTCAGCCTCTTGAAGACTCAGTTTCCTCACCTGTAAATTAGGCAATTTGACCAGGGGACCTGGGATTCCTTCTACAAGCTCTCATGCTCCACCATCATAATCCATTTTATTTGCAAGAGGTTTTCGTAGCTTTAATTTTCCTCAGTCGTATGCAGGTAAGCCCCAGGGATCTGTTCAAGTGCAGAACCTGGGTAAGTGCGGGGTCGGGGGTGGGGTGGGCTGGGGTGGGACAATGGTCAGGGTGGACCGCACTGGGTCTCGGCCACAGCTGGAGTTCTTGCTTCCCAAAGCCAGCTGACCACTGTGGCAAAGGCTAAGAATGCTGTATGGAGTTGGTTAAACCACAGATCCTGGGTCCCCAGACTTCCTAGGTGAGTCCTGCAGCCCTGGGGCTTGAGAGTCCGCATTTATTGTGCCCCTCCCCCCCCACCCCCCCACGAAGCAGCCAGCCTGGCCCCAGCTCTCAGACACTCTTCCGAGGCTACGGCAGAGGCCAGCTTCTCCTCTGTTCCGGTTTTCTGTGCAAAATGGGTATGTTTTTCATCCTCCTAAACGTAGCTGTTTGGTTCAGTGTTTCCTCTGCCCGCTTGGAAAATCTCCATCTCATGCAGACTGTGTTCCCAGCGCTTCCTCGTGTTGGCAGGGTGGGGCCTGGAGCGGGTTTTCCTCCTTCCGGAAGTGCTCTGAAGCCCGGCTGCTCGGTCTCGGTGCGAATTTCTAGTTTCGCAGAACAATAATTTGTAAATCGATAAAAATGAACTACTAGGAAAACAACATTCAAAGAAAGACATGCAGACACAACACCACTTCTTACATTGTTAGATTCAGCAGACATCCCGTTTTTCTATTGCAGGGATTTTTAACTGGTGCGCCGCGAGAATTTTTAAACGTGCAGCACCTGACTATTATTCAGTCAGGGGCACTGACCTCTCTTCCCTTAGATTGTCAAATAAAAATATGACGGCAGCCAACACCGCTCCAGTGTGAATCAAAATTATACCTACTTTTTTGTCAGATTGACAAAAAATACATATTTTTTGCTGTGCCACAGCATTTTAGTAATTAGTTCGTGTGTGTCATGAAATGAATAAGGTTGAGAATCGCTGCTCTATGGCACTGATCTCAAAGTTTCTGGGGCTTCCTCTCCTGGGTCTCGCCCACCCCCCGCCGCCCCTACCCGCCTCACCACCCTGTTGCGGGTTAGGTTGCCTTGCCCCGGGTTGGGTTACCTTGCTCCCATGTGTAGCTGTTGCGGATTTAGTGCCTCAGCAGAGCACGGGGGGCTCTAAAAGGTGTGCTTGCTGGGCGAGTTAAAAGTTGTGACAAATGGGACCCTTAACAAATTTGTCTGGGGGCCTCCTCCCTTCAGTGGTTGGTTCTGCTAAAGCCAGCGGGAAATGTGGTGGCGTTGGATTCTGGGGTTCCTTGCCCTTTCGAGAGAGGCGGGGGGCTGGAGCTTTGCCCCAGGGGTGGCAAGTGGTCTAAGTCGGTGGTTCTTAACCCAGGAAATTGTGCCCTCCAGGCGACTTGACACTCTCTGAAGACAGGTTTGGTTGTCCTAACTTGAGTGGTACCACTGGCACTAGGGGATGGAGGCCAGCTATGCTGCTCAGCACCCTGCCGTGCACAGGGCAGCCCCCCCCCCCCCCCCCCCCCCGTGACACACACGCCTTCCTGCGCCCAAATGTCAACCATGCTGAGGATGAGAACTCCTGGTAGCGCCACACGCCAAGTCCACTGGCCTGGGAGCAGCTGCCCAGAGTGGTGGGGGAAGCTGTCCGTTGGAAGCAGCTGCTGCGGCACGAGCAGGGAGGGGCAGTGGCAGGGTGCTGACACCTGCTGACACCTGTTCATCCCTCCCCGCCTCTTTGCACTCCTGTCTTGTCCTAGCATCATCTTCCTCTTACCAGATACAGCAAGGAATCGGGAGAGTTAAAAATCACTTCTAACCACCGGCATGATTAGGGATTAAAGAGGAGGAAGAATTTTGAATTAGATGCAAAGAATGAGCATGCTTTCGTTCCTTCAGCGTATTTATTGAGCACCATCTGCATGCCAGGCCCTGTTCTGAGCCCTGAGAGGCAATAGTCAAGTAGACAAAGATGTTCCTTGCTTTCGTAGAACCTGCGTGTTTATCGGGCAGGCAGACTGCAAGAAGGTAAACAGAATGTTAGGCAGGTGCTATGAAGACTGTGCAGCGTGGTAATGGGTATGGACATAAGAAAGAAGGGGAAAGACTCTTTAGAAAGGACTGCTCAAGAGGACCTTTCTGAGGAGGCACAAGTTTGGGGTGTGAGAGCAGAAGAGAGGACCCAGCCTTGAGAGGTTGGGGGAGCCGTGTTCAGTTTGCAGCCAGGCAGGCGAAGGCCCCCCCCCCCCCCCCCGGGAGCGGGAGCATCTCCTTCAGGTCCAGCTTTGGGAGCAGCCCCTCTTCCCTCGACTTTATAATTGCACCTTGGGGTTAGATTTCGCCGGCACAAAGGCCTTGCAGTGGCTGTGCAAACCCCCATGGGGTGGCTGGAGGGGCAGAGCCCAGCAGGGCTGCCTCCCAGGGCCAGGCAGCGGCTCTGAGCGACCCCCAGAGTCCCGAAGCCGTGTTGACATTGTCTCCTACCTTGGTGCCCTCGGTTAGAAGCGGTGCTGTCTGATTCTTTGGATGCTGGCTGTGGGTGAGATGCTGAAGCGCGGGAGACAGCGCAGATGTGCCGTCGTGGTCAGGCCCGGCGTTCTGGAACATCGTGGCGTTGTCTTAGGGTAGCTCGCTTTTTTGATTTTATTTTTTTATGCTGGGCACTTGCTGAGTCTTTCCAGTTTAGAAGCATGACACTCAGTCCTGAGAAAATTTCTAGTAAAACGCTTGTTCTCTCGTTTTTGACCCCCTCTTACCCACGTGTTGGGCCACATCGTTCGGTGACTCCTGTTCTGCATCTCGTTGTCTTTTGATCCTGTTCTCTATGCTCATTTCTTCCATCTGAACTTTAATTTTCAGCAGCACCTTGTTTTCCTGAGAATGTTTTTATTGTTGTTGTTGCTCCCATTCTCGCTTCAGAGTTGCGTATCTTCCGTTGCTCTGAGGAAATATGGTTGTTTTTTTTGTTTGTTTTTTTTTTGAAGTTTTCATTCTGCTTCCTGCCTTTTCTGTCGTCTCTGAGTTTCATTCCTTGGGGTGTGTGTCAAGGTCCCTGTCTCACGCTAGAGGCTTTCCTCAGATACCTGGTGCTTGTTGGCTGCCTGTATGTAAAAGAGAAGCATTAAAAGGCAGTTTGGAAGTTCAAGTTCAGGGCTATACCACAGCAGGGGTGCCCAATCTTTCAGCATCTCTGCGCCACACTGGAAGAAGAATTGTCTTGGGCCACACTTAGGTAACCTTGTGACAGGTAATCACAAAAAAAATCTCACCATGTTTTAAGTAAGTTTATGATTTTGTGTTGGGCCGCACTCACAGCCGTCCTGGGCTGCAGGCCCCTAGGTAGGGTTCGTTTTCATTGTTTACGTCCGAGTCTAGGGTTCGAAATGTGGCAGTGGTAACGGTTCTGTCACCTGGCCTGTGGCAGGTACTTTCAGTTGGCTGATCAAACCAACCCTCAGAGTTCTCTCCAGGCTGGAGCTGCCACTGCAGCCTCCTTTGTGACAAAGGACTCAGCTGGGGACCTGCACCTAAAGGGGGGGGGGGTCTCCTGTGGGATTTCAGGGGAAGCTTATGTTTTCCTGATAAAAGTGCCAGGTATGGCTGAAATGATCACTTCTCCTCCTTCCTGCCTTTGACCAAAATGCAAGGCCTGCAGCAGGGACAGCCGGCTTCTGACCTCGAGTGAGAGGCCCAGGGAGAGGGCAGGGGCCTGACGCTGATTTTCCCTGAGATGTGGATCTAACACCAACAATCCCTAGAGACTTCTTGATTTAGGAAAAAAAAACCAAGCCTCTTCTTGTTTGAGCTACTGCAAATCTACGGTTTCCTGTTTACTTCCAGCCGAGAACATTCCAAATGATGCACCATCATGACTCCTTCAGGAAAAAATAATAATATTTTTTAAAAAGTTGAAGGCAACTTGCCATTCTTTTCTTCTCCTGGAAATCTCCAGGAAAGAAGATAAGCCTAAAAATCTTTTTATTGTTTTCTTTGTTGCTGTTTTCGGCAAGACCTTGTTTCCAGTGGGCAAGACTCGGACCCTGTCCCAGGGTCTAAACTCTGGTCACCAGCAAGGGAGCCCCCGATGAGAAGACCACCAGAGGGGGTCTGTAATGGGCTGGATTGGGCATCAGCAAACTAAATCTGCCTGATTGGGTAAAAATTGGAACACGGACATACTGATTTGTCTTCGCATTGTCTGTGACGGCTTCCCCACGACAACATCAGGATTGAGTCGCTGAGATAGTCCCCAGGTTGCCAAAGCCTGCCGTCCTCACTACCTCTGCACAGAAAACGCTCGCTGTCCTCAGGGTTAGCCCGCCAGGTGCTGGAGACTGAGGAGGGAGCACAAGCAGCCAACTCTCCGGCAGGGGTTTTGCCCACATCAGGAAGCTGCAGGTGTGGTCATACCTGGTGGGAATAGGGGAGGGGGAGGCGGTGGCTCTGAGGAACCCAATGCATGCCCCACCGAAGGAAGGCTGAGCATGTAGACACCAGCCACACCCGGAACATACCAACCACAAAGTCCAATAAGAACGTTCCTCCCTTTATTCCTCCTTCCATCCGGGCGGAGTCAGGGACATCGTCAGGAGCAACATGGGGATGCAGAAATGAGTCCCACCACGTCTCGCCTTCCCTTCAAGGGGGTCTCTGAACCCAAGACAAGCCCATGGTATTGGATGCCAGATCGCAGAGTTGATGTTAGAAAGGACTAGACTTACAATACCTGAAAATAGAGGTATTACCACAAAGCTATCAGAAAAATATAAGCTTTGCCTCAGATTTTATTCAAGGATAGAGAAGAACAATTTACAGAGCTCGTCTGAAGGCAGTTGTGTGGCAAGGGAAAAGGGCTATTAAAACGCCATCTCATCATGCAAACCCTGCAGAGGGAAGTGTGGAGATATCTGGCCAATTTCCATACGCGTTTATCTTTTGACGCAGAAATCCACTTCTGGGAGCTTGTGCAAAAGTTACATTGGGAAAAAATATGAAAGGCAATTCGCAAGCCTCTTCATGGTCACATTACTTGTACTATAATATGTAATAGCAAATGATTGTAACAACCTGAGGATTCGTCAAAAAGGGACTGACTGGCGGAGTGACAGACATAGGCCAGGGATTGCGGTACGACCGGAATGAACGTGGACTGTCTCAGGAACTGCAGGTGAGGAAAGCCGGTGGACAGCACAGTGGGTGAGCGTGCGTCTGTTCGTCTACGAAAGCGGACATACTCAACACAGGTACCTTGCGTGAGACTGTCCAGGACAAAGGTCCCCAAAGATGGGGCACTGGGCAGGTCAGTGAGCACGACCTCTCTCCCTCCCACGTCCCTTGGTGTACAGCCCTTGGTGTCAGTTTGCAGACTTCAGCACTTTGCTGGTCCGGTTTGGGCTAAAAAGCAAGACCTCTCTCTAAAGATGAGTGGCGGGCTGTCGTTGCCCAGCAAGCTGTGGCCCCAGAATGGCTGGTGCTTTTGGTGATCACAACTGGCTGGCAGAGGCGTGCTATTTAGGAGGTGTTGGAAAAAATAAACAATTAAAATGTGTCCCTCTGAGGTGGTATTTTAACACTGAGTTAAACACTGCTTTTCAAAAGAAAAGCCAGCTATGGAGAGAGTCTTTTGAAGATATGTCTAAATGTTTCCATTATTATTGATTTTCTACTACCAAAAATGGTAGAAGTTTGCTACCTGCAAAAAAACAAACAAACAAACAAACAAACCCGTTTTGAACCTTTAACCCTGGAAACAGAATTTATGACCTGTATAAAAGTCTCCCAAACAATTCCAGTCCTTTAAAAAAAGAAGACCTAGGGATGAATAGTACTTCTGGTTAATTTGCTAGAGCTGATGGACATTAGGGAAGATGAGGGTTTACCATTCACTGTCCCCATTTTACAGCTGAGGGAACTGAGGCTCGGACGGTTCCATTGCTGAGGCAATGCGACTCACGAGGGCAGAGGCAGGGTTTGAGAACGGGGGCCTGGTCCCCGACTGAGTGCTCTGAACCGTTGCACAAGCGGCCGGCGAGCGCGTGAGGTACAGAGGTGGACGCTCATAGATAGGGTTGAGCGCTGAGAAATATTTTTTCCTGATGGCATAGCTTATCCAAAAACTTTCAGTCATTGGTCTGTGAGAATGCAGGAGCCTTTGTAGGAAGGGTGGGCCTGGTTTGGTTTGAGAGAAGCTGCCGGTTGCTGAGCAGAGCCAAGGTGTCCTGGTGCTCAAGCCGGTTCTTGGGTAAACACAGATGCTCGGCGAGCAGTCATTCTTTTGCCCATGCGCCAGTCTGTCCCTGACACTTGGCCTTCTGGAGAAGACGCTGTCCGCCTTTTTTAATAAACTCCTCTAGGAGAGCAGTCCCAGAATAGAAGGGAGCCACTGAGAGCTTGATCTAACTCTTACCCCCTCTCCCTGATTAGCAGGTATGAATTTCACCCCCTTGAGTTTTAGCACCGCCCACTTTTTTACGGGAATAAATCGCAGAAGTCAAGGTGGGGCTTGGTGTCTGCTCATTTTTTCCCACCTGTGTTCGTGGGAGGCCAGTTGGCTGCCTGAGCCTGCTCAGCCCCTCTGCCTTCCTGCTGCCATGCCTCCTCCCTCTTCCACACCTTCTTCCACTGGGAGCCGGGGGGCGGGGGACGGGGGGAATGCGGGGGGGGGGAGGATCGGCGAGGAGCAGGTGCTAAGGACCCCTCTGTGGTGGCGGCAGGCCCCTGCCCAGGGCCTAGCGGGAGACATCAGGTCTGGGTGCTGGATGAAAATGGCACACCCAGGGGACTCGATGAGTAGGGGACCTTCTGTGTCATGTCAGGGTGGCCAACTCCCAGGAATGGCTCTGCTCAGCTCCCACTTCTCCTGGCTTTGGATCAGGCCCATTAGGACAAGACAGAAGCCCCAGGCACCTTCCCTTCCAGCTTGAACTCGGCTGCATTTCCTTCCACAGCGGCAGCTGCTGACGGCAGGCCACTTACCACCTCTGGCTCCCGGCCTGCCCTTTCCAGCCGGGATGGGAAAGTGCCGGCGCTGCTGTGGGGCTCTGAGGACCCTAGCCTGTGCCCATCCGAGCCCTGCCCACACCCCACGGATAGCCCTCCGTCACCCCTCCTCCCGTGAGCCCTGGGGTAGAATCCCTCTCCTGCTGGGCTCTGCTTAGCACAGCTGGTGATAATGACAATGAGAGCAAAACTTTGCTTCCTTGGTGAGTCCGACCAAAATTTTTAACTCAGGGTGCAGTTTATAGCTTAGTCAGTTTGTAGTGAATATACTGAGCTGCAGAAGGGGCCAAGGTCATTGTCGAATCTGTCCTCACCACCGTCTCCTCAGTGTTCGCAGACCCACGGAGTGGGACTGAAACAGCGTGCTGCGTGGGGTCTCGGCCTCATACCTGCCTGTGCTGGCCCACTGCCTGCCATGGGCGGAGTTGTGTCCCCCGCAAATCACCCCCAGAAGCTTGACGTGCCTGCATTTGACAGGAAGGCCTTGATAGGGTCGTGAAGTTATAACGAGGCTGTCAGGGTGGTCCCTGCTCCTGTCTGACCAGTGACCTTATAAGAAGAGGCCACAACACAGAGAGAGAGAGAGCCCAGGTGTGCATGTTCACAGAGGGACCACCGCAGGGAGAGAGGCAGCAAGAGGGCAGGCATCTGCAAGCCGAGGCAGGGGGTCCCCGGGAGAAATCAGTGCTGTGGGCACCTCGGACCTCAGCCCCCAGCCAAGCCCGGAGGCGTTCCCACTGCTGCAGCCGCTCCAGGCTGGCGTTTTGCTGCGGTGGCCGAGCAAACCAGGCACCCCATGGACGTCCCAGCCCCTAAAGGGAACCTGATGCACATGGCCCTTCCCACTCTGCCTCCTCCCTCACTCCAGTTCCGGGTGTGGGGGGCCCAGGTCCCCCACCCCTCCCGTCCTGTCGGCCCTCGCCTGATCACGAGAGGTTGGCGGGAATGGGGGGGGGGCTCTCTGGGATAGAATCGCCTCTATGCTATGATATGCCCCCCCGGCCTATTTTCCGGATCATAGAAACTGTTTGTCTTGTTAAGTCTTTTGTTCTTCAACAGACGGATGTCACTGTAACAGAAACCCACGACACCCGCTGTGCACGGCTCTCGCCGCACTGAAGGCAGAGCAACGAGAGGCACGCTTCATAGCGTTAAGTTTGTTTTTCACAAATCAAGACACGTCCACTTGGGGCAAAGTCGTGCCATTCCGGCGACCCAGAAAATTATGGCTTCTTTTAGAGCCAGCCCTCCAGGGGCCAGGACCATCTCGCTGCCTGCCCTTCTGAGCTCTTGGAACAGAACGGATTGAAATGTTTTGTACGAAACCTGGCACTTAAGAGCACGGGGCTTTCAGCTGCGGTTCTTAGCGTCGCGTCTCCGTCTCGGCACTTCATCGATCTGCAACCCCAGCATCCCTCTGGAGGAGGACATTTCAGACACTGGGCAGCCTCCTCACATCTCCACTGTGTCCTGGAACTGAGGGGCATCACGGGCATGCAAGCAGGGGGCATAGTAACACCTGCAGCAAGGCTGAGAGACCCTTCCTAAAATCCAGACTGCAGACGCTTGGGTGCGGGTATCTGTGTTGGCTGTGGACGAGGTCATTGGAGTTAATCTGGGCAGTTTCAAAGAGTAATCAATATTTTCCCAACTAGCAAGCCAGCATTTTTTTTTTTTTAGGATCATTGTCAGTGATTAAAACTATAACATGATTGTTTTAAAACTTCATTCAGTTGGATGCTACCACTTAGAGACTCTGATCGGATGGGGCAGGTGTATTGGAATGCTAAAAAACATCTGTCTCGGTGCACACCCCACCTTTGTCCTTTGTTGGCTTTTGTATTGTTTTTAATGTTTTAGGCAATTGTGAAACCACATAATACGATTTTTACTGAGAATTATTCCCATGGGTCTTTGCACTAAAGGGCAGGTGTGACTGTAATCCACTGTTTGCTGTGCGTGTCGTGACCTGAATGCGGTTCGGTTGACTCGTGTGGAAACTGGTAATAAGGTGTTTGATCAGTGGATGGTGGGAGGCTGAGATGAGGCTGGACAGTGACGGTAAATGGACCCGGAGAGGATACCGTGATGGGGAAAGGGCAGGAAGACTTCGCCAAGGTTAATATGTTGCGCTTTTCCTTTTCCTTTTCTTTTCTTTTCTTTTTTTTTTTTTTTTTTTGCCTAGCCTCCTTAGTTTCTCTCATCTCTAGAGTGTTCTGGAAGATTTCCGTGTGACTCTTTTAGACCCTAATTAAGAACGCATCTGTGCTTAGCTGGCATAGAAGCAAAAGAGGAGCGTATCTGTCATTTCTCCTCTGGGTTAGCCTTCCTTCAAAATATCTGGACACCATAAAAATGTGGAGATCAGTGGAGAGGTAAGGTTGTTCCTGAAAGGAGTTTACTTGGAGGAGCTTTAACAAATTTCTTTAGTGGAGGATGCTATCTTTGATCACTCTAGACCTATTAAAATACTCTTTCTTTTCCTTGTGGATTTAACAAGGAAAAAGTATCAACGCCTTTCGCAAACCACACACAAATAGCCTGTTTCTTAAGTGACTGGCCCGAAGTTAGCGCAGGGCGGCGGTGCAGAAAGCTGCGGGCTTCTTGGGTTCCAATTCGCAGTGTGGGCCGACCAGAGCAGCAGCCACAGAGCGTGAGCTGGGATGATGTTTCAGATATGAAGAAGGTGTCGGTGGAAACACCGGGTTGCAGCCTCCCCCACCGAGCCGAACATGAGGGATCCCGGTCGTTACCATTCGCTCGCTCACGGACAGACATCACTTAGCTGGACGGTGCTGGTCCCTCTGTGACACTAAGGGCTGAAGTCACGTTCTGCTTTCAAAGCACTCAGTGATCATATCGTACGTGTATTTTTGCAGAATGGGCTCGGAGACGCTGGCCGGGCAGGCCCCTTGCCGGATGAGTTTTAAATACAGTGGTCACTCCATGCCATCTGTAGGCACAGCTCGGAGTGACGGGGTGTGTGATTGGCCGTCCATCGCCCTACTGGACGTTTGCTTTCCTGATTCTTGTCCTACTCGGTGTTAAAACTGGTGCTAGTACCTTGACAAATATAATAAACACAGGACATTGTTTTTAAGTGTATTAAGTGGCAGGGGAAAGGGCTGAGGCAGGAAACTTGTAAGTCAGTAGAGAAACCTTAGATGAATCCTCTCCAGTTCCCTGCCCTTTATTCCCCACCGACCCTTTAGTCGACTCAACAGACTGAAAATCATCATAAAGAGAAAGCCGGTCTCTTGTCTGAACGTTAGGTGGCCAATTCCATAAGGGACACTGTACCTTCTTGGTCCCCATGGTCCAAGCATGTGGTAGCTGCTCACTAAATATTTATTGAAGAAACATCCTCCCAGAAGACGTGAAACAGGCTTTCGAAGAGATCTTTGTGCACCTGTGGCCAAGCAGCGTTACTCACAATAGCCAGCAGGTGGGGGCAGCCCAAGCGTCCATTGATGGAATTTTGAAACGTGGCCTACACTTACAAGGGATTATTATTCAGCCTTAAAAAGGGGGAGGACAGTCTGACACCTGCTGGAGAGCATGGGTGAACCTTGGGGACGTTACGCTCAGTAAAATAAGCCAGTCACTTATTAGGCGTATAGAGTAGCCTAATTCATGGAGTCAGAAAGTAACCTGGTGGGTGCCAGGCAGTGGGGGGCTTGTTTAACGGGGACAGTTTCCGTTCCGCAGGATGAAAGGAGTTCTGGGTGGTGGCGGCGGCTGCACAACGGTGTCCGTGGACCTGACGCGGCTGCACCGTGCACTCGAAAATGGTTCAGGTGGTGAACTTCACGTGACGTGTGTTTCACACAGTTAAAGAAAGGAATCTTAGTGCTAGGGTGACAGTGAGGAGCAACCGTTTTATAACAACAGTGACTCGAAAATCCTGCCTGTGGCTGCGCTTTGTCTTTCTTTTTTTATTTTTAAACATTTACTAAAAACTGGCAATATTTTAAAGTTGGGAACCAGGGTTAAGCACATGTTTTTTAAAAGAAAGTTCATATCTGAAATAGCTTTTCTTTCTTTCTTTTTTAATCCTCACTGGAGAATTTATTATTGTTACTATTGATTTTAGAGAGAGGAAGGGGAGAGAAACATCACTCAGTCGCCTCCTGTACACACCCCAACTGGGGATCGAACCCACAACCTTTTGCGTGTATGGGATGACACTCTAACCAACTTAGCTACCTGGCCAGGACTGAAATGGCTTTTTAATTGCCATTGGCAACTTGTAAGCAAAAGGGACCATTTCGTGAGCCTCCAGGAATATGTTGAGAGTGAAGACATGGAACCTTTGATGAGAATCTGTTTAAACTCCTTTGGAACATGCGCAGAAAAGAGCTGATTTTTAGCTACAATGACATCTAAAATCCCTGAAAAGGCAGGAAGGGTTGTAGGGAGTGGTTTAAGTTGTCTCTCTGGGGAAGAAAAGACTAGCTTCCACTCTGGTAGAGGTTTCCCTGCCTGACCCTTTCCCCCGTAATCACCGAAATATGGGGACAGACCTGCTTTTGTCCTTTGTACTGAGGGCTTTCTGAGAAGCGGTTCCGTGCGGACATGGGAAGAGGGATCGTTATTTTTGCCGGCGTCTGTGAATGAGCTCCAGCCTTGTGACCCTCTCCCATGACTCCTAAATCTCCGCCTTCATTCCTCAACCAGTGGG
This sequence comes from Anoura caudifer, assembly GCA_004027475.1. Classification (NCBI taxonomy): domain Eukaryota; kingdom Metazoa; phylum Chordata; class Mammalia; order Chiroptera; family Phyllostomidae; genus Anoura; species Anoura caudifer. The sequence continues at coordinate 257,371 of PVKU01001500.1, read as the reverse complement.
TTGGCGTCCTGCCAGCAGGTACATTGTGTGACCTCGGAGGCTGAGGGAAACGCCCGCAGCCCGGGCAGGGACATGCAGGCGCCATGGCATCCTCCATAGACAGGGTGCCCCCTGTGCTCCTCTCTGCACCCCCAGGCCCCTCCCAGGTTTGCCGGCAGAGAGAGAGGGACTGGCCCAGCCTGTGGAAGCACCCAGACCTCTGTCACCGAATATCCTCTGCAAACAAACAAGCACTTTCCGGCTTCCTGCTCTGACTTCCAGAAGCTTGGCTGGCGTAGGCTGCTCAGAGCGGTTCCCTTCTGAGTTTCTCCCGCTTGGCCTCTCCGTCCGACAGGCCGAGAGCCAGGCACTGGATGTTGCGGTCTCTGAAGATAAAGCCACCATGTGCAGAAACAACGGCAAACGGACGCCTCCCACCGGTGGGACCCTGGGTGCTCCACGAGCTCTGAGCCCAGAGGGGAATCGGCACCCAGTTCTGGCCCTGGCTCTGCCAACCCCTGGCCCAGGGCCGGCCCTGGGTGTGCGATCACATCCCTGGGACTTGTGTGCAGATGTCACCTCTGAGTCTCAGCTACCTAAAAGGGTAGCGGGAGCCTCAGAATAGGACGTGGAACCAGGGGGGAGTCCTCTCTCACAGGTCAGCAGGAGACAGCGGAAGTCCACCCACAGCTTCACCGGGACAGTTTAGAGGACAGTCTTCTCTCTCTCCCGAGGATGCTGAAATGCTATTGCTGCTCTCCTGTTAGTAAATGTCCTCAGAGCCCAGGACGCTCTGGGACTGGAAGACTCCTGGACTGACCAGAACCCTGGGGAGGGCACTGGAACCTGAGAAACCCAGGCCAGAGAGCTCACACTAACGGGACTTCAGTCTCTTGGGATAGGATGGCTGCAGTGAAGTCTGGGCGCCATTCCTTCGTTCAACAAGCTTTATTGAGCACTTACTGTGAGCCCGGCACTGTGCTCCGAGCTCACATCACGAAGCCACTGGGGTGATCCCAGCAGTAGCAAGGGGGAGAGAGGAACATGAGCAGCTTCAGGAAGACTCCAGAAGGAGAAGAGACAGGACACGGATTCATGGAGGTGGAGACAGAAGGAAAGGGAATGGAGGCGCTCGGGCACCCAGGGGACAGAGTAACCTGCTGACCAGGGTTGGGAACAAAAGGCAGGCAGAGCAAAACCAGGATCAGGGACCCTGGGATTCCAGCCGAGTGTGGGCACTGCTCCCTCCCCCCTCCCCCGCCCCCGCCACACACACACAGGTCACTCCCAGTGTTCCAGCGTGTGGTCACGTCCATCTCGGCCTCCCCTGCTGCTGCAGCAGCTGCGGTGCACCAGGAAGGCCTGCTGAGCACGGCCTCCCAGGACCGCGGCTTGCACACGCCACCTGTGGTCTGCGCGTAGACTAGCCGCCGCGCAGAGACGCCGGGGAGGCCTGGTGGGAATGCGATGCAGGTCGTGTGGGCACCGTGGTAGAGGTGAGCCCTGCCATGAGAGGAGAGGCAAAGTCACGCCGCCCCTCTCAGAAATGAAGTCCCCGAGTGCGCCAGGCGCCCTTTTGGCAGCACCACACTCACCCCAGGTGTCCCTCAGAGCAACACTCTTCTGCATCCTACCCTGCACTGAGGCTCAGGGTGTGCGACTTACCTGAGACACCTCAGCCCGTAGGAGGCTGAGCCAGGGCTTGGGTCCAGGCGTCACAGGCCCCACGCTGGTAGTTTTTGTGCTGTTCTGCCTTAGAACCAGTGCAGGGTGCACCCTGGGACCCCAGGTGGAAAACGGAAGCACCAGCATCCTAGGGGTGGGCAGTCCTGGCCAGCACATTTAAGGGTATGGGTGCCCAATAAAATCTCGCCCCCTTACCTTTCCACCCTTCCCAATAGGGATGGGTGCTTCGGAAGGTTTCCAAACCTCGGGAGCACCCCTCCCCCCAGTCAGTGCCCCACCACCCCAGGGACAGGCTTCAGCTGCAGAGGTTGTGGCAGCTCGCATGTCCAGAAGGATTCTGATCTGGTGATGACTTTTTGGCTCGCCAAACAGAGACCCTACACCACCCCTCTCACACTCCAGATCCTGCCGTCTCAACCTCCTCGGCCGCCTCATCCTGCCCAGCCCCAGGCATCCCCTGGAAAACTGTCACTGCGGCTGGAACCGGGCAGCCAAGCCTGGGCCCCTCCCCACCATGCACTTGGCAAGTTGGGGATTTTCCAGAAGGAGCCAAGGACTCCACATGGTCCTTGAGTTGTGTTTTCCTAGGAGGGCCTGTGGTGCAATAGTGGAAGCACAAGTGTGCACGGGCACACACATGCGCACACGCAGAGCCTGAATAAATGGCACCATCAGGCTCCTCTCAGCGAAGCTCTTCAACATCTGGTTGTGTTAAGTGGAGCCCTTTGGAAACGATTTGCTCCCTTCTTTATAAAAACAACCTTAATTTTAGATTGTGGAGAAGTGGTGCGTGGCAATTATTTTTGCTTTCTTCAACAAGATGTGTTTAAGCAAATGAGATTCATTTCTAGAACTGAAGCGCTGAAAGAACCTGATTAACGAGATCGGCACCGACAATCACGGGTAATAACTGTGGGCAAACAGCCCGCGTGGCCGGGCTGGAAAGGACGCCGCTCTGGGTTCTCTTGCCGGCAGCCTCTGGCAGATGGGCCGCTAATGTAATTAGGAATCGTTGTGTTAAATGAGCCATTATTTAAATTATCTGCTAATTTTCCTATTAACCTGCTGAAAAAGAGACAGTGATATCTGAGAAATCTTGGGCTGCTCATGAGTAACTAGATGCATCACTCAGTTCTTTCCTTTAATGCAACATTGTACCTTACGGCAGCAATTAGCAACCGGCTTTCTGCACAGTTACTGCCCGATGCGTCCGCAGGAGGTTAAGAAGGGGCAGTGGAGGCGTGCAGCCTCTGTGCCGGCTTCAGCCAGTGGGAGCCACGGGGAGTGGTGGATGGGGCTTCGCCCTGGGAAGATCTTAGCTTTCCTGACCACTCTGTGTTCGTTTTGTTCAGGGTCTGAGTTAGCAGATATTTGGTCTTTGGGCTGCATAACGCAACGTCGAGGAGCAGTGGGCGCCTGGACTCAGTCCTGCTGGGGGGACTTCTGGGAGGAGGCGGGGCACACTCCAGGCTGCCCACTGGAGAAACAGAGGTCTCAGTCTGTCAGCTGCCGTGTGTTTGGCGTTGAGGGCTGCTGCCAGCACCATTCACTCTGTGACCTTCACTCCAGGCCTGCCCTGGACGCTGGATGGTGGAGAGGCTGAGCCTGCAGCTGGAGAAAGCCACCAGGGCCTGTGGTGGGCACCTTCAGCCTCTGCTGTCTTCCCGCATCTAACTTCGGTTAGCCTTGGATGTTTAACAGGTGGTGTGTGTTTATTTTATCTACCACTACAAAATGATGGTAAGCCATCCTAACAAGTTCTTAAAAAACCCAAATAAACTGCTTGCACAAATGTGTGGTGAATTTGGCCTGGTGAATTCCCTCTGGCTTCTTCCAGCTTTTCTGGAGGTTTGGCCTCGTAGCTGCTCTCCCTCTGCCCCCCGCTGGGAGCTCACCTCCTCTTCCTCTCCATCTTGGGAACAGGGGTGAGTGGGTCCCCCTTGTCCTCGCTCTAGGGACCATCAGAAAGAAACAAGGAAAGAGGACTTTGTCCTCAAACAGCGTAGGAGCTAGCAGAGAGAAAAGATAGACCGAGGGAAGAAATTCGAAGGCAATGGAAGATGTCAGACAAAACGCGTCAGAACGAGATGAGGAAAATAAAGCCCCACAGTATGTTTCAGTTCGAAAGTGAATGAGCTTTGTCTGGGCAGAACAAGGCGTGGCGATAAGGCCCTCACTGTCCCCAAGAACGTCCCGAGAGGAGTCTTCCTGCAGGAGCTGCTGGACTCAGCTCCCTCTGGAGCCAGCCCTCGGGCGGAGGTTCCCTGGGTGGCGTGGAGCTTGTCCCGATGGCTGCCGAAGACCGACCTCAGCCATCTGCCTCCTGCTGAGAACTGGGCATGTGCTCAACACTGGTGGTTCTCGCTCGCTGGCTGAGAGCCTGCCCTTAACCCGTGAGACTGTGTGTGCTCCCCGTGAGCGTGTGTGCTCCCCGTGAGCATGGCTGAGCACCCCCTTCCTCGATGGGGGAGCAGAGAGACGCGGGCAGGAGAAGGAGCTGCCCAGACCCCTGAGTGGCGGAGGGGCTCTGGCCCAGGCCCCATGTGCCTGACACAGCCCGGCGGAGTGCAGAGCCCTGTTGACGTGAAGGCAGCTCTCTCGCCACGGGAGAAAAAACCTGACTGCCTTCGAAACGTGTTCAGTTCCCACCCACACGTGGCGTGTGCATAGTGGTCATCCTTGTTTCGTGATTATTTCATGCAATCTTATTACGTGAGTGTGGGTAGGACTGCTGGGAACAGAGAATGCTGCCAAAGAAGAAAGGTTTTGTTTGGGGGTGGGTGGGGGGAGTAATGGAATTTTCACACACCTTCTTTCTTGTCTTCAAGAACAGATTGTTTAAAATCTTTCGCCCTCTTGGTATTTTGTGTATGATCAGTAGGTGCACAATGCAGACTTGTGTCATAAATGTATCAATGTGTCCTTTTTCTCAGAACATGCATTTCTGCTACTTAGTCTCCACTCAGTGGAAGTCTATCCCCAGACTCCTTCATTTAGTCAACAGCTGTTTACTGAGCGCCTACTAAGCCCTGGGCACTGTCCATGGTACTGAAGAGGAACTGATGAACCGCATACAGGCCTTGCTCTCATGGAGGGTGACCAGTGCTAGGGATGTAATCTGGAGAAGGCAGCTGGATTCTAGAATGAAAATGATGCAGCGGGGCTGAGGATGGAGAATTCTCAGAGGCCACATGTAAGGTGTTTCCAAAGCCCAGCTAGAGGAGGGAGACCTCAGCCACAGAGACTGGGAAGGGAGGGCCATACGGGGACACTAGGAAGGTGGTGCTTTTGAAGCTTCAAGGAGGGGCTGGTCGGTAGTGGCCAGTGGTGCTAGAAGGCTGGAGGGGGTGATGGCGGGGTTAGTGTGCAGAGGTCGCTGGTGACCTTGACTGGCACTGGATGGTGAGGCCAAAACTCCGTCTGAGCAGGTTGTGGAGAGAAGAGAACTGAGAGGGGAGAGATCCTGCTGATGCTCGGCCGGGACGGGGAAAAGGCAGGAGTGAGAGGTGGTGTGTTTGCCGTTTTGGAAGAAGTGCACCAAAAATGTGCTCAGTCAACTCCTGCACTTGGTTCTGAACCCACCAGCATCTTGCCACTTGGATGTCAGGCAGATTTAGGGAAAGGCCCAGGGACACTTCAGTTTTTGCCTGCTGGATTGTGCCTTTCCCCTCAACTCTGCTGCTTCCCCTTTTAAAAGTTTAATTTTGAAGTCCTTCTTTCTGTCACTGAACACACTTTAAAAAAAATAATAATGCATTTCTGCATTCCTCCTTGCAGAGCATGGATATCTTTCTTTGGTGCTTCTGAGTCATTTTTAGTGGTGCTTTGAGAACACAAAACATTCCAGGAATTTGAGGCTCTGTGTGTGTATTCAGTGCCTCTGACAGACTGAATAACGTGTATTTGGGGTGAGATTGTCACATGCGTGCCCCTGAACCCGGAGGCAGGAAGTGATTTTGGAAATTCCCAGGATAGAAGAAGCAGCAGGTGACCACAGGCCTGTGGACTGGGGTCAGGTGCCTGGGAGAAACCTGCACCCCGAGCCTCTGCGTTTCGGTTGTTTTACAGTGGACCGTGCAATATTATAGGGCAAGTGGCATTGTTATTATTTTTTCCTTTCCAGTTGAGACTACTTGCAATGAGGGAGGGGAGAAATCCACCTGGGAAGTGTTTGTTGGCAGCGTCACGAAGCCGAAAAAGGTGTTGGCTAGTTTGCTGCTCAGAAACATGCCTTGCAGCCCAAGCCGAGTGTTTACTGCTCCCTGGATGTCCACCCCTTGTCGGACTTGGTGGCTACCTCATTTATCAGGGTGGTCTGTCTCCTGGAATCATAGGCTCCAGGAACGAGCGAGGTGGTGACCCACTTTGCCTAGCTGTGACTCTGAACTGCGTTTTCCTGGAGGCTGGCTTCTGCCGAACTAGCTGGGAAGTTTGTCTGGGCAGCTAGCCGTCTGTGTGAAATAGTGCAGCCTGTGTTCAGGGTAGCTTTCTGCGCTTTTGTGTGCCCTGCTTCTGTAAGGGGGGCCAGCGAGCAGTGTGGCGGGATGGTGAGGGCAGGGGTGGGGAGAGGGACCCGGTTCTGGTAGGATGCAGAGGCTCTGGGTAGAACGCCACGCTCTGGAAAGAAGAGCCAAATGCCTGCCAAGACAGTTCCCCGTCACTGGGGCCATTATGCCAAGGACAATAGTCTTGTGTCTGTTGACCATGCCCAGTTGCGCAGGAACTTGGGGTGGGGACGCGGAACGCCAGCCTGGGAACCTGGGCTGCTGGTGACCTTTCGCTCTGAGGGATGACGCCCAGCCAACTGAGCCACACCAGTCAGGGCTCAGGAAGGAATTCTGATGCAGGGCTCTGTGACATCTCTTAGCTTACGTCCCCTTGACCAGACGTCTGCTGTTAGGACAGTGGCCTTGGTGCTTGACAGGCTGCATTTGGAACTTTGTGCAGATGATGGAGAAGGTTGGGGCACCTGCTGTTTTCACACGGACCATGTCGGATACTGCAGTTTATAGGACGAAGTTTACAGGCCGGGCGGGAGTAAGGCCTGCTTGCGTGCAGTGGGTAGGGTAATAATATGGGTGTAATAATTTATAGTTTTCATTTGAACATGTCACCTCAAATGTCACATGGTGTGCTTCAGTGTGATAGTGTTATGTTACAGGACTGCATGCCTTTGATTTTGTAATAAAAACGGGCGTAATTTATGCTAGACGCTGCATATTGTCTTCGGCCCAGTTCCTGGCAGAGGTCCAGAAGCCCTTGGACTTTCCCCAGTGATTGCAGTGACAGAGGACTCTTTTGTTACTCACAACAACGCCCTTTCAGCCACACCCTGGGTACATGGACGAGCTGGCTTTGGAACCCTACCAAATTAGAGGGCAGGCACTTTCAGCCTCGTCTCCCTGGGGGAGAGAGGGGCTGGAGGAGTCAATCACCAGCAGACAGAGATTTAATCAGTTATGCCCAGGGATGAGGTCTCCATAAAATCCCGAGATGACAAGATTAAAACAGAATGTGACTAGGAAGAGATGGGAACTGTCGAACAGGAAGGACTGACCAGGAAGTGGCATAAAAGGGACCTTTTGGAAAGAACAGCTTGGTTTGGGTGCACAACGTGTCTAAACTCACCAGTGGGAGATCTAAGATCTCGCATTTTTATTGCATATAAATTTACCTCATTGAAACTAAAGACTGACACCTGTGACAGGTGCCCCCAGGTGCTGTGCAGCAGAAGTGAGGGGAGGCCCCGTTGGATCAGGGTTTCCAAGTGAGGTTGGAAAGGCAGGAATTGGGGACCCCAGGCAGGTGACAGGCCTGGACAACAGCCCAGGGGGAGAGAGTGCCCTGCCCAGTTTGCAGAAGTGGCTTTAAAATGAAACTGTGGTTACTTCACGGAGTTTTGGAGTTTGTTTTCTGTAAGGGTTGCTGTGTATTGGGGCAAAACAGTGTCCCCTCCCTGCTGCAAGCTTCCTAATGCACTGTTCTCACATGTCAACTTTGTAACAGCTTTTTAAAATGTTTTCTAATTGATGTTTTTCCAAGTAATAAGTTATTGGGACTTAGTTTTTAAAAGAATTATTCAAGAGTATGGCCTTATTCAAGTAACCTGATGGTTTGTCTCTTTTCCCCTTAAAAATAAAAGCTGCAGATTCTCGTTGACACCGGGAGCAGCAACTTCGCCGTGGCTGGTGCCCCGCATGCTTACATAGACTCCTACTTTGACACGGAGCGGTGAGTGATGGGTCTGTGGGGGGCGGGGCCAGGTTTGGGGGCAACCACACCAGTACTTCCAAGTACCCAGACCAACAGAGCCAAAAGCCTGTTTCATTTTAAGGAAGCTGTGTGTATGTGTGTATATACGTTTGTGAGTGTGTGTGTAGTGTATGTGTGTACATGTGTAGTATGTGTGTATGTGTGTACACAGTGAGATGTGTGTAATGTGTGTACATGTGTAGTGTGTGTACATGTTTGACTGTACGTGTGTGGTATGCGTGTGTGTGCATGTTTGTGATGTATGTATATAGTTATGTGTGTAGTGTGTATAACATGTAGCATGTGTGCATGTTTGTGGTGTGTGGTGTGTGCATGCATGTGGTTGTGTGTATAATGTGTCGTATGCCTATACATGTTTGTGGTGTGTGTGGTATATGTGTATATGCATATGTGTGGTTGTGCATATAATGTGTAGTGTGTGTAGTGCATGTGTATGTGTGTATACACATTTGTGATGTGTGTAGTATGTGTGTGGTTGTGTGTATAATGTGTAGTATATGTGTATAGTGTGTGTATGTGTGTATACACATTTGTGATGTGTGTGTAGTATGTGTATGGTTCTGCATATAATGGGTAGCTGTGTGTGTGCACATGTGTGATGTGTGTAGAGCATGTGTGCATGTGTGTGAATGTGTTCATTCAGGGGTGTCCCTAGGGAATTCTAATGGTTTCTGTATATCTCATGAGATTCGCTTTAGGAAAATGCACGTCAGACCACAGGTTTGCAGCTGCACCTGAGCTGCAGGGAGCATGTGACCCTCTGATAGGTAGTGGGCCACTCTGGTCCTAAAGTGGAGGCATCTTGGGCAGGAACAGGGACACTGGAGTCGAGTCTGAGGCTGTCTGCCCTAGGGCTGAGTCGACTGGGAAGTCACCTTTGTGTTGCCAGTAGTTTCTACAAGGAGTTTCTTCACGATGTCCTGAAGTGAAGGGCAAGCATGATGTAACTTAACCTACGTGCGTAATTCTGATTGCCCTGATGTAATATGGGGGAGAGTAAAAGGAGGTCATTTATAGAGAGGGGATCTGTACCTCAATACGTGAACACTCTGGTTCGACTGCAGTACGAGACACACAATGTAGGGGGCGCTGTGAACCCCACCCCAGGCAGGAAGCACCTGGGCAGACTGATGACAAGCAGATTGAGATAGACTCAGGCACCCAGAACAATGGATTCATGACGTGATTTTCCAGATCAGCAAAGAACCTCGGCAAAGTTTCCCCCAAAACTGCATTGTCAGTTTCATCCCATTGGCACCGCTGTCGTCCAAACCTCAGCCGACTTGCTCCTCTGCAGGTATTGCTGAGATTTCCTTTGTACCTGTAGAACATTACTCTCATTTGGCCTCTGTCCCTGATACTGCCTTTCTTGTAAAGAGAACCATTCTTCAACAGGCCTACAGGGTTTCTTCTTAGCTGAGCCAGCTTGGGGTAGCACATCTCTGAACTGCAGGCAAGTCCCCTGCCCCCGGCTGCGTCCCTGCCCCCACGCTGAGCTCCACGTTACCTTCTCTCCTCTCCTGCCCTCTGTTTTCCTTGCGTTCACAGACTTACATTAACACAGATCTGTTATTGCAAAGCCATGAACTATGAACATAGTTCATTCTCTGTGTAAATCACCTATGTTTCCTTTGTCTGATGCATTCAGGTAACTTTGGAGCTGGCCTGCGGTACTCTTTCCACCGCGGCACTTGATGGAAGCCAAGAGAACATTCTTGCTGCTTTTCTCAGTTTTCACAAAGGTTTCTGTTCTGAGAGGCAGCCCTGAGCTGTGATGTTCCTGTGTTTGCTTGTCTCTCTGATCTCCCTTAGTGATAATAAGGGTTCTGGTTGGGTTTTTTCAGCCTCTGATTCAAGTCCCCCAGACTTGGGGGTTAGAGTTTAGGGCTTCCTGAAACATTTCCCCAGTAATTGGACATCTGACCTGGGGTTCTTTGACAAGGTCTCTTTGATTTGGGGAGTGAGATGTCAGGCTGCCATTAGTCATTTTGGCGCCTGTTCCCGTCAGAAGCCCGCTTTTCATGGTGGTGAGCGTTCAGTGAATTACCATATAGCAAAAAGGACACTGTGTGTTTTGAAAGATGTGCTTCTTTTTTAGCCAATAAAACAGCCTCCAGCCAGTTGGCTTGATCAGAGAGTCAGTACACTCCTCCCTCTGACCTACTAATCTGTTCAGGAAATTAAGTATATTTCTATTAAAATTTCTCCTCCTGTATCCACCTGGGGTGAAGCCCACAGAGCAGCTGGGGTGAGATTCCTTTTCCTCCACCGATGCCCGTAAGTGGGGTTAGAATATGCGAGAAGTACCTGGTGACCTCCTTAGAGAGGTGGACCTGGGCCTCATCCGTCCAGGTGATGATGACGGCCATTCGTTAGCTAACTGCTCGAGCATGCGGTGTTTGTGTGTCCAGGAGGGGGCTCGCCATAGGGGACCGCAGCCGCCTTTGCTGCGGCGGAGAACGCTGAGGAAGCCCCAGGTTGGGCAGGCTAACCGAGAGCCCCTGGGCTTGCCATCCCGACCCACTGTTCCGGTCACTTCCAGAACCTTGGAAGAGCCCGAGGGGGATCTGGTGCCCAGGTCAGGCCAACCGCCCCAAAGGTGACCCTCTGAAATGTGCGGAAGCACCCCAGAGAAGTGTCAGTAGAGTTCTTCAGGGCCTCCCCTGGGTTGTATTTGTGTGCGGGGTGGGGGGCGGGGTGACTTGGGAGAAGCAGAGCTGACCCAGAGGCTCAGCTCTCGGGCTCTGCCCTTGCGGTTCTCCATGTTCTCTGGGAACAGTCCTGTTCTTTGATGCAAATGAAATGTGCTGGGCTCTTTTCTCCTCAGTTCAGCGGACTTCACTTTGCAGTCCCGCATTCCCTGGACTCTCTTAGGAGAGGGAGAACGTCTCCTGAACTTGCTCCAAAGTGATTTTACTGCTGTGAGCGGACTTTTTCCTGGCTCCTCACATCCTTGATTGATTGCTGTTTCGAAGCACACAGAACGGCTGCTGCAAAGGAGAAGCCAATCTGGGCTCTCTCCTGATTTGGTTAATTAATGTGCAGGGTAATCGAGAGCCAAGGCCTTTCGATGCCAAGAGTAGCGGGTTAGAACGTGGAGGGGGAGGAACACACTTGGTTTTTAACTTAGCGCTGGAGACCGTGTGTTAATGAACCCCAGAGCCGCTCACAGTTCATCCCTGGAGCTTTTGCTCTGTGAGGAGTCGTTTGAGGATCCCAGGGAGTATGAATTTAGGGTTGCTTTTCTCCCATTATCTGGGACTGTGCTTTCCTCAAGGGCAGCCGTCAGCCACGTGTGGCTATTTAATTTAATGTTAAATAAATGTTCTGTGTTTTAGTCACACTAATTGTCACATGTTAAGTGCTCAGTAGCCACCTGTGGCTGCCGAATTGGACGCCACCAATATAGCCTATTTCGTACAGCAATGTCTCTTGAGCACTGCTGGTCTGGAACATCACAACTCTACCTTTTAAAAACCTGCAAGGTGCCCTGGCTGGTGTGGCTCAGTAGGTTGGAGTAGCATCCTGTAAACCAGAAGATCGCAGGCTTGATTCCCGGTCAGGGTACATGCCTGGGTTGTGGGTTCAGGCACGTGTGAGAGGCAACTGATTGATGTTCCTCTCCCTCCCTCTCCCTCCCCCTCTCTCTAAAATCAATAAGCATGTTCTCAGATCAGGATTAAAAGAAAAGAAAGAAACCTGCAAAGCCCCTCTGCCTCCCTCCACCACCCCGGCCACCTTAACCAAGTCTCCCATACACTTTCCCCTTTCCATGGAGACAGGTCAAGTTCAAAATGAGACAGTTTTTGATATTCAGTAAGAGTAACACTAGAGAAGCATTTTCTAGGGAAAAAACTTACATCTTTTACTAGTTCAGACATTGAATAAAGGTAGCAAGTGATTAGATCATTGTAATAACAGCAGCTGTTTTTGCTGCGTCCCTGCTGTGTTCCAGGGATTTGTTCTAAATGCTTTGCGATAATCACTCTTTTAATCCTCAGAATTAACCCCTCGAGGTGTGGTGCTACATTAGCCCCACTTTTCGGTTGAGGACACTGAGGCACAGAGCCATTAAATAACTTGGCCCGCAGTCAGAGAGCTAGTAGGTGGTTGAACTGGTAGTTGGACCTGAGCAACCTAACTCCAGCTGCCTCACATCTCTCTGCAAATGGCAACCGAGTATCCAGAATATTCCCCCCGAGAGGGGAATAGCAACCTGGTCAGAAACTGTAGAAGACATGCTCCGTAGATGCTCAGTCTCTTGTCGTTAACACTAACAGCTTCTAACATGTTTGGTAGCCCAGATACAGTAACAATAAAACAACTTCTCAAAAGAAAGTCATGGTACTTTCTGCTGTTTTGGGGGGGATAACTAGTCTTCATGATCAAGAGTTGGCAAACGAGGGCCCATGGGCTGGCTATCTAAGACCTGCTGTCTATTTTGTAAATAAAATTTTATTGGAACACAGCCAAGCACAATTGCTTACGTGTCAGAGGCTTCTTGCTCATCATCCTTGCGGAGCTGAGGGATGGTAACAGTTGTAACGGAAGCCACATGACCCACAAAAGCTGAAACATTTCTAGCTCTTTACAGAAAAAGTGTGCAGACCCTGTGCTAGATCGAATTCTCTAAGCATTTCAAAATAATTAGCATCTGCTGCTAACAATAGTGTATTTTTTGAATTCGAGCAATGACCCCAAATTGTCAAAAGGGGCTGAATAATTTACTGTGTTACTATTCAGCATAAATGAGCGCGGCCCTGGCCGTCTGCCAAGCACGCCGGAATCTCCACGGGCACTCCGCTGGTCATCTCACCACCCTTCGGGTGCCCACCTCTCCATGAGCAGACTCGGCACATCCCCTGTGCCGTCCCTGGAGGGTCCCAGGGCCCGCCCACTCGCACCTTTCCGTCTGTGCCAGCCCTCGTCTGGAGGTGTGCCCCGAAAACATTCGCTCCATGCTGCTCACACTTTAAGGCGTGTGACCTACCACAGGAAATATAACAGCGACACATTCTTCACATTTTGTATTTCCTTATGAAATCAGAATGAATAAAAGTTCTCCAAAATTTGTCTGCCAGACGTTTTAAAAGTAATTTCCCCCCTAATTAAAAAAAGTCTTATACCCAGAAACTGGAAGGGCCTAACCACAAGAGGGAGCATTTCCCCCCCGGAGAGCTCACCATGCAGCGCAGGGGTCGCCTCTGCTGACATCTGAGTATAATTAATGGCCTTGAAGAAGATCCTGCTACATATATAATTTGTTACCTTAACTTTTTTTATGTCATTGAAAATTTCTTAGTAAATACTGTTTTTAGTGCTGTGTAATATTTAATCATATGGACATACAATAATTTACTGGGCATTGAGGTGCCTTCTAACTGTTTGCCATGATCAATAAAACATAATGTCTGTCTTTGTACACAAACCTCTGTCTGCTTTCTGGGCGTTTGCTAAAGATCAGGTTCTCAGAAGTGCAGTTTACTGAATTAAAGACCTTCCTTTTTTTTTTTTGAAAGATTTTATTTATTTATTTTTAGAAAGAAGGAGACTGAGGGAGAAAGAGAGGGAGAGAAACATTGACATGCAAGAGATACATCTGTCGTTTGCCTCTCGCACACCTTCAACTGGGGACCTCGCCCACAACCCAGGTCCCTGTGCCCATGTGACCTAACTGGGAATTGAACTGGCAACCTTTTGGTTCACAAGCCAGCACTCAGTCCACTGAGCCACACCAGTCAAGGCTAAACACCATCATTTTAAAACTTCTCAGATGTACCGAAAAAGTTCTTGTCGTCTCTGACTAAATTTCCAAAGAAGGCTGCACTTGTTCGTGTAACTAGAACAAAGCCTGGCTAACATCACGGTTTAGAGACTTATGATTAAAACAGAGTGAAGTGAAAAATGCAAGCCAGCAAGAACACTCTAGAATGATCTGTTTGGTGGTTTGCCGTTTCTCTTGGGAATCTGATTGTTTTCCTTGCAGGAATGTGCTTTCAATGCCCAGATTTTTGCCCAGACATGCTCCCTGGGCTCCTTACCATGTCCAGCCAACCTGCCCTCCCGCCCACCCCGCTCTGTTCCCAGGACAGCCCTCCTCCCTGTCCGGAATTTCACGTGCCCACGTGCCTGCTGTCTGTCTCTGTTTCCCTGGCCCTGTCCGCGGTCTTGTTTTGCCCCCTTATCGTGTGAGAGTAACTCCCACCCTTAGGGCTCCGTGCACAGGGGGCTGCAGAGGGTGTCACAGTGGTTTGTGTCAAAGCATGCCATTTGCTTCAGCCCCCACATTTTGCTGGGAGTCTGATCAGCGCTGGGGCATCGGAGGACAGCCTTGAAGAAGCCCGTGAGACCAGGAGGTCCTGTGGGGCCTGAGGAGGAAGGCCCGAGGCGTTGGCGGGCATGGCTCCATCTTTATTCATTACACTGGTTGTTTGTATGAACCTGAACCCTAGACCAGTTCTGGCACAAGCTGGTGGTGCTTCGTTCTAGGCCACGAGCCCCTCCCTGTGTCACAAAGCAGTGGTGCAGGGTCCCCACATAGCCAGGCGGCCAGGCTGAATTCAGTGGTGCCTTCACAGGCTAACACGTTTCGGTAAAGTACCTGACCTCCAGGTTGTCCGGCGCACAGAGAAGCGTTATGCGCAGGGGCCACTTGTCAACCCAGTACTTCCTTCCACTGGGCACAGAAGCACCGTCACCCAAACAGCAGTGATTACGTTTGGTGGGAAGTGTAGCTTCGTCAACGGAGTGCTGCTAGGAACCGCGTCCCTCTGAGTCTCTGTTTAGGGCGGCAGTCGCTGGGCCATCTCCCGAGACAGGGATGCCCAGACCCAATGCGATGCTTTCTCGTCTTCTTCCAGGTCCAGCACATACCGTCCCAAGGGCTTTGATGTCACCGTGAAGTACACGCAGGGGAGCTGGACCGGCCTGGTGGGGGAGGACCTGGTCACCATCCCAAAAGGCTTCAATAGCTCTTTCCTCGTCAACATCGCCACCATCTTCGAGTCAGACAATTTCTTTCTGCCTGGGATTAAGTGGAATGGGATCCTCGGACTAGCTTACGCTGCCCTGGCCAAGGTAAGGCAGATCCCGGCTTCTTGGTAAATGGAGTGGAGCAAGGAGATTCTGAGACCCCGTCGGCAGAGGGGCCGACGCGGGGGTCCTGGCTGTCGGAGGTGGTCAGTTAGAGTCACGGGGTTGAACCAGAGCCCTGGTCACACCGTGCATGAAATTCCGAGGCGTTTTCAAATTAGAGGTACATGGCACGATTCTTTGAACCCTCCTGCAAGATATACCGGTACCGTTCCTTTTTTTGTCTTTGTTTTTATCTATCTTACTTGTATGGTTCAAAAATACTGTACTAATAAAATCTGAATCACTTTGATTGTGGTTTTGTCTAGGAGTTTTGATTAGCGTGGGAGTAAGAGAAAACACGTTTATTTAATTCATGCATTTCCATGAAGACAGAGCCCACGGGAGACACTGGGACCGTGGAGGGGGAGGTGGCCCCAGCAGGCTGAGAGAGCCCCAGGCTGCCTCCCGTGGCTCCAGACCGCCTCTGCGGGGATGCCCTGCCGCTGGAGCACCGGAAGGAGTAACATGCCCAGGAGGAAGTTTGGAACCTTCGCAAAACAGGGAAAGGCAGAATTGAACCGTCTCTAATATTTTTCCTGGGCCCACCCAAGAGAAGCCATGCTGGTGTGCAGGAGGGAGGCTGGCTCACCAAAGTCTGGGGAATTTCCACCCAGAGAAGAGTGGCTAGAGGCAGGCGGGCGACACACTGGGGGTGCCTCCGGGCAGGACACCTGAGCAAGGCAGAGGGAGGCCACCCCCCTGACTGTGATCGGGCACCACACCTCGTTGCTCGGGGTCAGGCGTTGAGCCAGAGCCGAGCAGGAAACCAAAACCAAGCCCAGTTGGCGGAGCAGCAGCTGGGTAACAGCAGAGTCCCGCTGGTCCGTGGGGGGCCCCGAGGGAAAGCTTGTGTTCCCTCCTCCTAAGGACTTTTGTTCCAGCTCAAATTCCCTAGCAAACGGTGCGGGCCGGGTGAGGGAAGGTGGGCAGCAAGCAGGGGTTCCCCAGCCCTGTGACTTCTCGAGGTGCAGAGCATCAGACACCTGCATGAGGCAGACCCGTAAGGCCGAATTAGCACGCTCACAAACGACGCACACGCTCGCCCAAGGCTGCCAGAGCTCCTGGGTCATGTCCCATTCTGTCTGCAGGGCCCAGGCTGGTCCTGGAGCCCCCTCTTTTCTCAGTACCGTAGGCTGAGCTTAATGCAACACTCAAAACTGGTAATAACTCAACTCCTTAGTACATTCTCACCGACAGTGTGACCTTGGGCAAAATATGTTATCATCCTGTGACTTTGAAAATCAAAGATGTGGGCATGTCTGTTTTTATGCTGACCACTGGGAAGATGGTAGAGGAAGCATCTGGAATTAATCGTATGTAAATCTCCCCTCGGAAATAAACTGCTTGGAACTTTGCGGGGGCCTCTCCAGACTCCCCACACGACCTTTTATCTTTCATCTGTGGAATTCCAAGATCACCAGCAAGCGGCTCCACATCTGGGCATTCAGGAGACAGCCATAGGCTGCGTAGGAAGCGGGACTGGCCACGGGGCAGGCAGGGCAGTCTGGGTCGAGGCCCAGAGACGTCTCTGAAGTAGGGTGAGCGAGCAGGGGGTGGCGGCCATAGTGTGCGGCGGTCCCCAGTCAATCCCAGATGCCGCCCCCCAGGCATGTGTGTCAGAGCCCCCCACAGGCTCTCTCCCACGGCAGATGCCTGGGTCCAACCACCCGCCTCTGAGTCAGGGTCTCCTGCTGGTGGGAACGGTACGTTTTGAAACCTGTGCAGGGGTCCTGGGCACAGTCCTGCAGAAGATTGACTTGACGGCGGAATACTAGCAGACCCCTCACCATGTGCCAGGCACCGCGCTGAGCCCCTCATGTGACGCTGACCCATTTAAGCCCCAGAACGGCTCGGGGAGCCTGATACAGTCCCCATTTTACAGATAAGGAAAAAAAGGAACCAGTCACAGGGTTGGCCGGTGGCAGAGCCAGGATTCGGTTCCCAGCGGGTGGTGTTTACCTTGCTGCCTCTCTGAAGTCAGACAAAAGAAGAGCACCAGAGTGGCCAGCACCCGGCCCCACCCATTCGAGAGCCGCCGGTGCCTCCCTCAGGGACCCAACACAAAGGGGCCGTGACAAAGATTAGGCACAGAGACTGTCCCAAATTCTTCCAGACCCACAGGGGCTGAGTGGGAAAGAGTACAAATGAACTTGACGAGTGGGAAGATTTGTATCTTTTAGATAATGGGGCTGCCTTCTTCCTCCTGCCTCCAGAATTGTGGGTAATAATTTTATCATGGTGTGGATAACAGATGCCGGTGCCTTCTGTTAACCCTGGGTGGTCTGAATGTGCTTACTCCCCCACGCTACTGCAGGTGTTTTCTCCAAGAACTAACAACACTCCTGGTGACTAACTCTTATGTCTCCCAGTTGTCGAAACCAACGTCCAAACGCCAGCCAATGACCTTCCCTATGACTGCCCGTACCCGGGGTCCACCCCCAACTCAGAGCTGTCTGTAGACCATCCCTCTTCCTTTTGAGTCCTGGAGAACTGGGGGCGTCCTCTGAATGTGTGGCTACGTGTAAGGAAGACACAGAGTCCAGTACGGCAATGGGGAATAATAAAGCAGCTCTTCAACTGGAGGAGGATAGTGTTGTCCCTTTTCTGCAATCCCCTGCTCACTGGAGTTCAGTAGGCAGCTGGCCCAGCTAAGCTGTGTGCCGTGGTCTGGAATCTGGGATGGACTGTTCTCTGGGCCAGGCACCTTTTACACAACTGCGGCCGAAAGAGGTCAACACAAACTCCCTCTCCGGGAGGCCCTGTTCTCTCCTCACTCCGAGATGTCTGCAATTAGAGTCCACCACCTGCCTCAGGAGCCCACTTGCACCTCTTCCCACGCCAGCTGCCTGGGGGTGTCATAACCCATAGTGTGACAGCATCCCAACAGCTTCTGGAAGGGCTCTCATTTTTACAGCACAGCCGTACCGAAAGGAAACATCCCAAGTCGTAGGAAGTCCTGTCGGAAGTTCCTGAATTATTGTTAAAGGTGCTTCATCATAAGCCTCATTGTTTAGCGGTGGTGTCTGTGCTGGGTCGTCCCCACATGGACTGTGAGTCATGAAGCATTTTCCCTTCTCGTCCTCCTACAGCCGTCAAGCTCTCTGGAGACGTTCTTCGATTCCCTCGTCGCACAAGCGAAGATCCCCAATGTTTTCTCCATGCAGATGTGCGGGGCGGGATGGCCAGGAACCGGCGCCGGTACCAACGGAGGTAGTCTTGTGGGTATCTTTTAGTCTCAAAGAGGCGAAACTCACACATCATTGGGGCTCTTTTTTCTGTTTAGTGATGCTGATAGAAATATTTTCATCTTTCCTAATCTGCCTGCCATGCCAAAGATTGCTTCCCCCAAATTCCATTAAAGCTTTTTAAAATTTCCCTTTGAAAGGTAACTGCCTTTGACAGGTGGGGTGGGGCAAGAGAGTAACTGGGGGGTACGTAGCAGGTGGGCCTTACTCTGGGGAGGGGAAGCAAAGGGGATACCTATGATTTCATAAGTTTGGAGAGACAGGGACACCTGTATATCCTTTCTCTCTCTCTCTCTCTCTCTCTCTCTCTCTCTCTCTCTCTCTCTCAGCAAACACACACGCACAGCAAAAGTGTGTGTTAATGAAACAGAATCATTCAAGGCCATCAGCTCTGAGTGTCCCCTAATGGAACCTGCACCCAGATGTCTGAAGTAGGAGGTGACAGGAGAATGCACAAGAGGGGCCTCCCTTCAGGTGGCTGCAGCCAACAGCTTTGCTCTCCCATTGGGAGAAGCAGGCTCAGCTACTTCCACTTGCTAACAATACCTCTGTTCCCAACACCTGTCTACCCTCCTGTTCAGGGGAGAGGGGAGCTGAGGAGCTGTGGAGCAGGGCTATAGAGTTTGGCAAAATGAAGTGTGGATTGAGGAAGCTCCATTTTGCTCTGCTTTCCCTGCAAGTGTGTGGCGGGAGAGGTCACCCTCTGTCTTCTGAGGGGCTGAATGATTGTCAGTCTGCATGGTTAGCAGTTTTACTGCGTGTCTCTGGGGGCAAAATCTCCGCATTGTAAAGCTGGAGATATATGTGCTTCCTGGAGAGTAGCAAAACTGCCAAACCATCTTGATTAGACTGGGGCAGAATTCTGCCTGACCTTTGGATACGTGGCCCCCAGACATTCCCTGTTTAATTTTCAAGCACATGTATGTGTTTCGTAACATCAGACTGAAGTGCAAGTTCTGATCCCGACGAAGGCTCACCTGGCAAGTGCATTGCTGCTCTGTGTAACATGTTATATGCCTGTGTCTTTTTTCTCTTATCCTTGTGGCTCCTTTCCTCCCCAGGTCCTGGGTGGGATCGAACCAAGTTTGTACAGCGGAGACATCTGGTATACCCCGATTAAGGAGGAGTGGTATTATCAGATAGAGATTCTGAAGCTGGAGATCGGCGGCCAGAGCCTTAACCTGGACTGCAGAGAGGTATCCACACTGGGAGCTCTTTGTGCCTGCCTGTCTGTGTGTGCCTGAGTCACCCAGATGGTACAGCTGGGGCCTGACTGTGAAATCCGAAGGTACATTCATCACATTACAAGATACATCAAAGATTCATGATGTTAAAAGTTACAGGGCCTTGTTGTATGACAAGTTGAAATCAGTGACCCCTTTCTAAAAAAAAAAAGTTTTCTTACCACCACTTGGCTTAAGGGGAAAAGTAGCATAAAATGGTGAGACAGGAGTATCTAGAGCTTCACCTTTCGAGTCCATCTTGGCCTGATGGTCCCTGAACTCTGTTGAAGAGGGTGCATTGTTATATATGTAAGTTTTTATCAGTGTGAGGGGACAGAGGGGGACTAAAAATAAGCCCCACGAAGCCAAAAATAAATCATCAGCTTTATCTTTCATTCAGAGCTAACAACCCCCACCCCCAAACAGGATCTAATTCTCAGAGAAAAGTTACACTCTCGGGATCCACACGCTGGTATGCTAACAGGAGGCAGGTGTGCAGAGCTGCGAGGCCCACTCTCGGGGGGAACCTGTTCCCGTCCTCTCCCTGCAGTTCGGCTTGTTTGCGGCACACGGTGCCACTGTGGTTATGATGTCCTGAGGGAGTCTCCATTTGCTACGACATTTTCAGAATGGTTTAGGAAAACTACTAGCATTTCATTCTACGGGGCCCAGCAGAAGTAGCGCCCGCCTGAGTGTGGTTGGTAGGGTAATAATATGGGTGTAACAGTTTACAGTTTTAACTTGAACATCTCACCTAAACTGTCATATGGTGTGCTTGAGTGTGACAGTGTTAAGTTACAGGATTGCATGCTTATGATTTTGGAATAAGAAAAGGGGCGTTATTTGTGCCAGACCCTGTATTCCTACCTTAGACCTCCCGCCTTGCCATCCCTCCCTTTCACGTGCACCTTCTCAGTGCACCCCAAAGGCCCGTGCACACGGACGCCTCTGAGAAACCCACGAACACTCGATAGAGGATGGTCCATTCTACTGTGATAGTGCCAAGTCCACAGATCTGAGTTCATTGCCAAGAGGCACATATTTGCCTTTAAGGAGTCCAATGGTGGAGAATCAAAGGGCCTGAAATAAAAGACAGACTGTGTGCGTGTGTGCGCGTGAGCGATTCCCTTACCGAATGCAGTGCTGGTTCTCCTTTTCCGTTGGCAGCGTGATAGAGAGTTGACTCTGCGTGGTCTGTGGCGGAGGCATTGAATGTGTCATTGGACCTCTGGAGACAAGTGGGTCTTCCCTCGTTGCCCGTGGAACTCCCTCTTTGACAAGGGAGTTTGGGCACCTCTGCATAAGGGACCAGCTCTTCATGAGGAGGGCTGTTGATTTTGGTCACATCATTCCCTGGCTTCGGTTTCTTTGTCTGTGAAGTAAGAACTTCGGGCTAAGAGATCCTTGGTTTCCAAGTTCTGAGAAGATAAGATTAGTTGTAGCCACCGAGGAGTCCCAGGGCTGTCCGAATGTCTGTACAGCAAGCAGATGCACGGGGATGGGGGGCTGGAGCCACGGCGGCTGTGGAGTACCACGTCACTCATGTGCCTTCCCGTCCCCGCCCCTCCTCCAGTACAATGCGGACAAGGCCATCGTGGACAGCGGCACCACGCTGCTGCGCCTGCCCCAGAAGGTGTTCGGTGCGGTGGTCGAGGCCGTGGCCCGCACGTCTCTGGTGAGTTCTTGGGACGCCAAGGAATCTCAGGGAGCCCCGGTCGTGACCACCCACTGGGCAGTGTCACCGTGTACTCTAGTGGTCTCTAGTGGTCTGAGGATTGTGAAGGGTCATTTGTTTGTTTTTTTAACTATGACTTAGGAAATTCACAGTCTTATTCTTTGATGTTAACCAGCAAAAAATTCTTTTGCTTTAACCTGGGAGGACTTGGATCAAATAATAGTGTAGTTGGTGCAACACATTTTTTTAATCTAAGAAAATAAACACTTGGTAATATACCACCTTAAAGTAAATAGTAAACCTGGAATACGTTTGTAGCCTTTAAAACTGAAGAAATAAACCAAAGATCGTACTGCTTTTAGGCCTTCATTCAAGCTGCATGGGGATTTTAATTCTGTGAAAGGATGTGATTCACAGAAAACAAGGACCAGTTGGCCCATATAATAATTATTGTACGGTTACACCCAGTAATCCAGTGAAATCGCGGGCAGGGACAGTATGCCTTTTGGGGACCTGGCTGATGGTATTCCCAGTGTAACCCCAGCTTTCCGGTTCAGGGCATCAGAGGGGACCAAATTGCGTTGATGGGGAAGAACACAGCTTTGGGGGTCAGATGGAATGGCATGCATCTAACATGTGTCTGGCACGTGTTAGCAGAGGGCCTGGGGAAGGGTCTCTGCCCTCCGAGAGCCTCCACGCTCTCAGCAGGGTTCCAGGGGGTGGGGTCAAATCCCTGGCACAGCACGTGCTCGGTAAAGAGAAGCTTCTACCTCACGTGCAAAGCCCGGTGCTGCTACTGTTTGGAAGCATGATAAACATCTCCCTCAGCTTCTTGGGAGTTTTTATAAGCATCTGTCCACATGAGGCCACCCTTGCAAAGTCACCAAAAAAGGAGAGTTTCCTGTAATGACTCAGGCTGATTATTTCACTCTTCCAGTGGGATGGCTGAGTTCAAAGAACAATTGCTAGGAGAATGTGGAGCAGTTACCTTGTTACAGGTGATGGCGGGAACCTGAGAAGGGAGAGAGAGCTCGTGGTTGTCCTGGACCAAAGTGTCAAAAGTCTCCATCTGCCGTGGGAAGAGCAGCAAGCAAACAAGACGCGCAGCAGGGAAATAAACGAGAACAAGCGAGGAGTTGCTTTTGGAACTGAAGGGTCTTCGAGGCAGCAGCCCAGAGCAGCCTAGTGTCTGCCGGACCAGGAAAACAAATGGCTTTGACATTGGGAGAGCCTTAAATTTAGAAGGCCAGCTGCACCCCAGACCACGCTGGACATATGGAGCAAGCTGCTGCCTCCTCAACAGTGAAAATGTCCTCAGTGGAGGGAACACGGGCATCTTCCCATGGAACGTTCTGAGCTGCACATGCTTCACTGCCGTGCCACAGAAAGGCTCGAAGCATCGGGACGTGACGCTCGCAAGCCTCACGGAGCCCTTCTCGGGTCCGCGAGGACGCTGGCCTGTGGCTGACAGGCGCTGGCACCCCTGAGGCCATCGCACCCCGTGTTCGGCAGCGACTGACTTTGTAAGAGCACCACGAGGTGGAAGGAAGGAAATTCCGAAGCGTGTTTGCCTGGTCGAAAAGGATCCCGTGATTGTGGTGTGTGCGTCAGGAAGGAGACAGCTGGGGAGGCTGTTTGCCTTGGGCAGGGAGAGCTCATCGGGGGCGCGTGGGGCCTCTGTCCCTTCGCATCTGCAGGAAGCAGCGTTTGTTCTTCCCTCTGCCGGGCCCATCGCAGCCGCTCTCTCGGCGTGGGTCTTCTTTCTGGTTGAGCACGGGTCTGGCTTCAGAGAAGAAAACCAGTGCGGAGTCGGGCCCCGGCTCCTGGCACTGGGTTGTGGAGGTGGGATTTTAGAAAGGGATGGTTCGTAGGTCTGGACTTTGAAATGAGCTCGGTGGGGGTTTTGTGTTCCGGGAGACCTGGGTTCTCTTCCTGCCCGACTGTGGCGCCCATGTGGCTCAGGCCGTGCGCTTCCCGCACTGAAATGCAGAAGCAGGATCACCCCTGATTTAAGGCGACTTCCGACATTCAAGCTCTGGGACCTGAAGTCACAACTGCCCCCTAC
This sequence comes from Anoura caudifer, assembly GCA_004027475.1. Lineage (NCBI taxonomy): Eukaryota > Metazoa > Chordata > Mammalia > Chiroptera > Phyllostomidae > Anoura > Anoura caudifer. The sequence goes on along the minus strand of PVKU01001500.1, from coordinate 234,091 downwards.
GTGGCTTGGCCCCTGGAGGCTTTCCAGACCCCTTTGGAGGCCGATGGTCCCCCATCCAGGTCTGACCTGTGCCCCTCAGGTGAGTCACTTGGCCTCACGGAGCGTCTTCTTCACCTGTGGCTGGCTGGACCTGCTCCAGGGCTGACGTTGGGGCTCTGGCTGCAGGCCCGGCCACCTCTCCAGAAAAATGCCCACCGCCCACCCCTTTTCAACCCATCTGGTGAGAGCTTCGTCCCTAGGATGCACGTTTCAAATCGGCTTCACTTTTATGAAAGAAGAAACTGTATGAACACCAGAATGAGAAATGTTACAGATCGCTCACGAGGCGCCCAGAGGGACAGTCTTCAAAGGGTGAAGAGACCACAGGCTGTTTTCTCCCTGTGTCACCCCAGAGGGAGGGAGGGCTGGCGCCTGTGCCTGTGGCTGGGCGGTGCCCGACACCCTGGGTTCAGCCCATGACAGCAGGGCATCCTCAGTCCTCACCCCACTTGATCTCCGCAGCCTCCTGACTCACCTGCCTTGGCACCCTCCTGCTGGCCCTCCTCCCTTCCCTGGGCCCCTCTTGGGGGGCGGGGGTCTCTTTGGCAGACCCATGTTTTCTGGTGGGACCTAGGCCCCTCTCCTCTGACTCTCTCCTGAGCCATCCATCCACAGCCACAGGGCTGCTTCTCGCCCCGCTCCTGGAGCCTGGAATTCAGCTATCTCCCCTGGCCCCGCCCCTAGAGTTTGGACTCAGAAAACAAGGGGCCTAACCACATCCCACTTGGATGCCTTAGCCTACCCAGTGTGCCACAGAGCTCAGGTCTCTGATAAATGATCTCTGATACATGCACAGTGGTGCCCCAGTTCTCTCCCAGCCTGTTCCCGGCCCCTTCCTGCCCTTGGCACCCCCGTCATCTGTGTCGTCCAGCAGGGCAGGTCCCCTGCTGTGCCCTCCCTCCCCCACCATTCCTCGCTAACACCCACTTGCCCCTCAGTTCAGCTCAGGTGTTTCTATCCCATGGACACTCCCTGGGCAAACACCTCCCTTCCTCCTGTCAGTACTCTCCTACCTCCGCCCCCACCTGACTCCTCCCGTAGTCAAGGTCGCCCAGTGGGGCTCTGTGCTGGAAGAGGAGCCTCCAGCACAGCCCTCCCTCTGGGAGCTGGCAGGCACAGGGCAAGCCTGCCCGGGCACCTTTATGGGTCCTGGCGAGAGGGCGTGGCTGGAATGTGTAATTAACCTACGGATTCAGGAAGTGGTGGGCGTGCATGGGTGCCACCACCCTTCCAGTCCCCTGATGAGAGGCACAGATGGACAGCCTGTGTTCCCACACATTCATATTTCCCGCAAATCTTCCCTGAGTCTCTCAGACAGGCTGGGTGTTAGGACCCCAAGGGGATGGCAACAGCAGGCCTCCGTCCTTAGAGGGCTCAGATCCTAGTGCAGGAAACATAAGTTAACTAATCACAGTAAATGCCAAACTGTAACTGCTACAGAAGAGGACACCTAGTGGAATTGAGCCTTATGTGGGGGAGTCAGGGAGGGCTTCCTGGACGAGGCCTCTTCCGAGCTGCGATCTATCTGGAGGAGGAGAAAGATATTCCAGAAGAGTGGAGAGCCCACAGAGGGCTCTGCACCAGGAGGAAGCTTGCTGGGCGTGGGGAATTCAGAGGAGAGGTAATGCTGGAAAGGTCCCCGAGGGCCACATTGAGGATCTGGTCTCTCTTTTAAAGGGTCATTGCCAACTACTGTGTTACCTTAGGCAAGTCGCTGCACCTCTCTGTGCTTTGGTTTCCTCATCCGTAAAGTGGAAGGGATGATGTTACCACACTGATGGCAGCGTTCGAGGATTGAAGTCATCACTACAAAGCGCTTACGATAGTGCCTGATGCAGTAAGCACTCCCCAGGCCTCAGTAATTTTAATCGTTGTTACTTTGTCATTGCCGTTCCTGTTCCTGAGGACTGATGTCTCCATGGCGAGGTCCAAATTAAACATTGTTTATGCCTGTGGCATCTGGCAGGGTGACAGGGAGAGCCGGGAGCTATTTCCTGTTGACGTGCTAGACTAGTCATTTCTCTCATGATCCTGTTTTGTCTAGATTCCAAAATTCTCTGACGGTTTCTGGACGGGATCCCAACTGGCATGCTGGACGAATTCCGACACACCTTGGTCTTACTTTCCTAAAATCTCCATCTACCTGAGAGCCGAGAACTCCAGCAGATCCTTCCGCATCACTATCCTGCCTCAGGTAGGAGCGTGGGCTGGTGCTTTTCTCACGAGGAGGTGCACATACAGTGGACAAACAGCCACGAGACCAGCCGCCTTAATCAGTGAGCATCGCTCCTGCTCCTGACCCTGGGCAGGTCTGCTGATCTCGCAGGCTTGCTCACCTGTGGTCGGCTGGGTCCAGGCTGGCCTCAGTCCAGGCTGGCCTGACCCTCACAAAGCTGGCGGCTAAGTCAGTGGAGCGATGAGGCTGTTGTCTCACCGTCCAGCGGCTGGCTCCTGCGGTGGCGACCGGGTTCTGAGAGAAGAAACTCAGGGCTCCTGAACGTAGGCCCGGAACCAGCCAGCGTCTGCCGCGCGGTGCTGCCCAGACGAGGCCAAGGCCAGCCCAGATCCCGGGCTGGCGGGGAAGTGGAAGCCACCTCCCCGACGGGAGGAGCTGCCCAGGGGTGAGGCTTCAGGAGAGGTCAAGAGTTGAGGACTTTTTTGCAGCATCTGCCACACCACCAACATATGGGCCTTTCCTCGTTGTTTATAAGTAAAGAAAAAATGTGGATTCTCAGAGATGAAGACGCCATTTTTTTTTTCAGTGTTCACTAAACCGGTGACTCCCTCTTCACCCCAAGCATCTGATTAGATAGACCCAGCTCTGTCCCTTCGACGCGTTCTTGCCTCGTCCTCCTCCTCTCCTTCCTGCAGCTCTCGTCACTGGTCACCGGTGTCACTCACGTCCCCTCCGCCACTTCAGGAACCTCCGGGGTGCCCTCCAGACATCCCATGTCACCACTCTGTTTTTGTGTTGAAAATAATCTTCTGAAACCACAGCTTCTGCCTCACTATTCAAATGCTGACGGTTGCTTTCCCTGACGTGGCTTGCGATGACCTCCATGCTGGACCCTTCCTTGCTCTCCAGCCTGTTGCCTTGGCCTGCCACACCCTTGGTCCTGCACTCATGGGTCCCCGGGCCCGCTCCCATATCTCAGTCTGCTTCCGCCACCCCCCTCCGCCCCCCACCCCCGCCTCCCCTGGCCTGAAATGCCCTCTGGCCCCACTCCATCTGTGGGTCTAAATTCTTCCCGTCCTCTGAGACCCGACTCAAACAACCCGTCTTCTGTTGAGTTTCCGCCGAGCAGAATGACCCGTTTGTGAGCTTGCCCTTCGAACTCATAATGCGCATTTTCTAGGCGGCTCATCTGGCCTGGGGTCATATCTTTGGGTGTATTTTCTTCTTGTCTCTTCCTTTTGACTTCTGTTTTCTGGAAAAGCACACACACTTCTATTTCTTTCTCAATTAAATTATTTCCTTGAAGATGAGGACCACTGAGTTTTAAAGGCCATCCCTAACGCTGCCCTGCAGCAGAGCGGAGGCGAGAACAATTGGTTGAATGGATGAGTCAGGCTGTCTCTGTTGTAATCTGGTGAATTTGGGATAAAGGAACGGTAGTGAGAGTGGGGACAGGAAAGCAGGACAAATTTCGGAAGAGACAAGGGAATGATAACACTGCCCTTTTCCCTTCCCAACTTTGGGTTGGGAGTGGGGGCAGTCCCGTTGGGGAAAAGATGGAAATACAGCCCAGCCGAGGACACGTGCGTGGAAAGCGAGAGGCTAGACTTGCTCGTGACTCACACTGGAGCTCTGAGCAAATCACTCAGCTCTGTCGGCATCTGCCTCTGTAACGATCAAGGAGAAATGATAGTACAGTCCTCGCCAATGACATTTTCAGAAGGCGGTCGTATCCTTGGGAGAATGGCACTGGGAAGAGTGAGTTAGAATGATACATTTTCCGCGTCTTTACAATAACGTACTCTCTATGATTGCATTTTGGTCTGCCAACCAGCCAAATGTGCACATTATTTCATCAGTGTGCTTTGGAACTAAAGTTGAAACCTAGCTGGAGGACAAAGGTGGACGTGTCCTGGCCGACAAATGGCGTGTGGGTGGTTGGCAGAGTCAGGGACTCCTAAGAAGTAGGAGAGAGAAAGCAGGCATTCAGGGGACAATCTCTTACACCCAACAGCCATCAAAACCGAAGGCTCACTGGGGACTGTCACTGACCTCAGGACCCCGCGCTGCGTGAGTGGAACACAGGAGGTGGCTTTGGAAGGACTGAATCCATTGGCATATCTCTGCATAAGAATTTAGGCTTATTCGGGCTTATGAGACTGGATTTTTTTTGTTTGACTTTGATACGTTCACATTTTAGATTTTGAAAGTTCGACTGTCCCCACTGTTTTTTATTTATTGATTTTTTTTTTAATGCAGCCTCACCACATTTGCTTTCCATTGCTTAGTTAGGAAGGACAGAGATGGGCGGTTGTGACCAGTCACCTGATGAGAACCTCACATGCGCCCTCTGCTGGTGACACACCGCTCAAGGACAGCTCTCGTGTCATCTAAAACCTCATCAGCTCTGCAAACCTGACCCCTTCCCTAAACATAGGGTAATCACAGGGCTCCTTGCCACCAAAGCCTGACCCGGGAACGTTCAGGCACCAGCAGTGATAGCTGGGCAAATGGCTGCTAGGGCAGACGGGAGTTGAATCAAAGGCAATGACCTTAAACTTGGTCTGTCACTGGCACATTTTCCAAACATGCCTGAGCTGGATCCTCTTTGGCTTGTCAAAAAACCAGTCCCAGCTCACAGACAAATTCTGACTTTTTTTTTTTTCCACGTAACCCTATACATGTAAATAGTTTCCATCTAAAATGCCACTGGCTCGTCTATTTGTGCTCATTTTAGTTAAAGGCAGCCAGTTTATTCTGAGATCCAGAAACACCGGCGCTTTCCTAACATGTTACAAATTCACAGTCTGGCGTTTTTATTGGAAGTCGACTGGGACAGACAGAAAGGACAGAGTGATGGACACAAACTCTGTCTGCATCAGTAGCCCCCGTTGCATCGTACTTGGTAATTGCTTGGGTTTCACTGTGGAATTAGTTCATTCAAAGATGGGGGAGTGTGTGTGTTTCTGTGGCAGCTAAGTGGATCCCCCCTTTAATTTAAATTGATCCTCATGAGAAGTTGTATATTTCATTTAAAACCGGTCAAAGCTTAGCTCACACATTCATTGAGGTCTGCCTACCTGCCTGGCATATAGGCTAGGTGCCCAGGCGCCAAGCATACAGTGAGGAACAGAAATGATTCTTGCCTTGAAGAAGGGTTTACGGACAGGCGAACCGATCAGTGCAGGGTTCTAACTGCCGGAACAGTTCCCTGGACACAGCAGCTGCTGGACGTCTGGCAGGCAGTGACTCCGCCCCTGAGCCCTTGCTCCCTCTCGGCCTTGGGACCCTTCTCCCAGCAACCTTCTCTGCACGGGAATTGCAGCGGCATCGCCTCCCTCCGGCGTCGGCTTTATCACGTGTGTTTTCTCCAGCACAACGTCCCGGTTCCCTTTGTGTTCAGACTTTAAATGCCGTTCTTGTGCTTACCAGCCCTAGCGACCTGCGCTCTGCCCAGTCAGCCAGCCTCCTCCTGGGCCTCCTGGCCTTCTGCCGTCAAACAGCAGACCTGGCGCCTCCCCCATCCCACCCCTCACGCACGCACGCACACACGCACTGCTACTGGTCTCCAGAAACCCTGCCTCTCACAGTCCCCCCAGCCACAGGGCCCAAGGCCTCCTATCTTTGAGTCTCCAGGTTTTTGTCGGTGCTTTTGTCCTTTAGGGCAACGTCTTTTTCACTTATTTGGTGCTTTATTGCTTCTTTCCTAAGTGTTTGTCGTTATGTCCTCCTAAGCCGCTCTGTCCTCTTCGTTGCCTCCCTGTTACTACTTTGCCACTAAAAACCACAGGGATTGTTGTTATTGAGATGATGTTGATTTGCTCACTGAGTGTTTTAAGTTTCAACTCACGTCCCCAGAGCCTCCAGGGGACCTCAAGGGCCACATCCGGTGTTCATTTAATGTGCCCGGCCACACAGGGTGTGGTCCTCACACCATGAGAACCTCTGGCCTGGTGATGCCGTGTCCTCTCTTGACTGTGATGGCTTGTCCCTCTCATGCTGAGGAAGTCCTCTCACCCATGTCATGCTGCCGCTCAGATAGAGGGTGATGCCATCACTTTGAAAGATGGCATCCTGGGCCTGGTTGTGGACCCTTGTAGTGGACTGTGAGAGAGAGGACGGTGCTGACCTGGGCTGGGGTGGTGGTGACGGAGGTGGGAGACGTGCTCAGACTTGGGCTCTGTCCCAGGGGAAGGCTCTGGTCCGGGTGGCGTGGAAGGGAGGGGACACTGACCCGGCGCTCCGAAGCCTGAGGCGTGGCTGTGTGGTGGACTTACTGAGACAGGACCTGCCTCCCCCATAGATGGGGACTTTACTGGGCAGGAACCCTGCCTTATTCATCCTTCTGCTGCTGGCACCAAGGACAGTATCTTGGCCGTGTTAACTGCTCAACGAATAACTGGTGGGCGAGGGGTTGGGTGGATGGACAGATGGAAGGGTGAATGGATGGGTGGATGGATGGACAGCTAGATGGATAGGTGGGCGAAATCTTTGTATGGTTGTACCCGTGTACAGTCACAGGTGGCATGCATATTTCTGTCACTTTCAGCAATGTTTGTCACCATGCTTACGATCTCAACTCCTCAGTAGCTGGGCGGGTGTCGTCTTCTTTCTCCATAGTGCCCCATAGCACCTTGGAGGGTCATGTGACCATGACAACTATGTGATGTTGCCTGACTTGTGCTTTTTCTTGCTTCTTTCCTCTTTCCTCTTACACGGACAGCTTTACATCCAGCCCATGATGGGGGCTGGCCTGAATTACGAATGCTACCGATTCGGCATTTCACCTTCCACGAACGCGCTGGTGATCGGTGCTACCGTGATGGAGGGCTTCTACGTGGTCTTCGACCGAGCTCGGAAGAGGGTGGGCTTCGCGGCCAGCCCCTGCGCAGGTAAGCGATGCTTGCCGCAGACAGCGAGGCGGAACTAGAGTACTTAAGTCAGTTCGCTCTCTTGGAAACACTTCTTGATCAGTCAGTTGCGGTTGAATTGATTCACTCCTGCCTGTTATCTGTGATCGAAGTCTTAGGGATAAAATGCGCTGTGCAGGGCTGAGCGGAAAAAGTGAGATTACCCGTGTACTACCGCGGCGTAGGACTCGGGGCGGGGCTGATGCATGGCAAACGCTCGGTAAGTGTCGGCACCACCGTTCCCTCTCGTGTTAAACTTGCGATGGCACCTCATTCCAGGAACAAAAATACTCCAAGGGGCCTAGGGGATGAAGTATGGTATTTGGTGTGGAAGGATGAAAAAGAAAATTCATAGATAAGCTGCATCTGTCTTCCCCCTGAAAGAAATCTATGACATAAGACGTAAACGCCTGTCTTTGCTAGTCCTTGAAATGAGACCAAGGAGCCCGTGTTGTGATAGAATTCCTTTGACAACGTGGCATGAGGGTGGCAGAGCAGCGTTACTCTGAGAAGCCTGGCTTAAGTCTTGGCCAAGTCTTCAGAGAAACCAGAAGAGCACAGTAAAGTGGGCAGGATGGGTAAACTCCCCGAACCTGAAGATGTCATCAGGCCTGACAGTCAGCTTGGAAGGGAGCCTCCCCACTGCCCACGGTTTGGTGGGAGGATCGGGTATGTCTGACTAACAGTCGAGCTACCGAGGAAAATGCAAGTCAGGGGTGGAACAAGGGAGACGTGGGGAGAAAGTATGTGCGCCGGGAGGTTCACCTCCCGTCTCCAGAAGGTGTCAGAGGACTGAAAATGTCTGGTGTGTAGGTCAAGGTCAGGAACTGAAGGAGATCCTAAGTTGCACTCAAACATGCCAAGGGCTAGCACAACTAAGCAACTGTGAGACAGGGAAAAGAGCTAATGCCCAGGAAATGGGAAAGAAAAAAATTGGGGTTTATAGCGAAATATGAGATCACCATGTCCTGAAGGACAGGACAGAGGAACTTGGTGAAGGAAAGCCTTAAACCTGAGATATACCGTATTTTGCCGTGTATAATGTGCACTTTTTGCCAACATTTTTGAGGGAAAAATAAGGATGCAGGCTATACATGGATCATACCTGAAATACCTTGTATCTATTCTTGTGTTGTGTAATTGTTTGTTACATAAAATTTCTTGTACCATAATAATATTCAAAAATAAATGCTAAACTTCCTTTATAATACAAAAAACAAGTCTCTAAATATAAATAAATAAATAATTGATTCAAAAATTAAAGCAAAAGATTTTATTCCTGAAAGTTTGGGCCAGAAATGTGGGTGCACGTTATATACAACAAAATACGGTAGTTGTAGGCCGGGCAGGAACACTCACCTACACACCAGACCTTCACTCTGACCTCACACCCACCAGAGAGCGAGGTGTGTGGGCCAAATGCCAATCACGGCCGATTTATTTAGTTGGGAGGGAGAGATTTCAGCCCTAACTCCCCACATCATGGTCTTAAAATGGGAGTCCGGGAAGCACAGCAGGGAAATGGTGCTTCGTTTTCTTGTCTGAACACGCTCATTCCTGCAGAGCTGAGCGATTTGAAGAGTGGAAGAGAAATAGGGAAAGGGAAAATCACACCTGGAATCCTAGGCCAGTTCCTACTCTATGTAAATAAAATCGCCCAATCCACGTACATATTTGCAATGTTGTGATGTGCCTTCTGAAATGTCAGCGCAGAGTTTTTTGTATTTGTGACCAGACTCGGGGCGACTTGGACTTGTCATGTTTTAATCTCGGCCATGAGCAAACGGAACCTTTCAGGTGAGCGTGGCCTCTCTCCACCCGTGTGCTTTCCGCGGAGGGGGACCCCTCTCCGTGTGTTAGCTGGGGCTGCGTAACCAGGAACACCGTGGCTCCCAGCTGTGGGCACCTCACTTCTTTTAACCCAGAGAATCTAAGAACCAAAGCAGTTTCCCCCCAACTCCTGTTCTCTCGTTAAATACCATCGAAGGAGAGGCTACCATGGCAACGGCGGTCACACGTCCACTTCAGTTAATACAGCCGGGACGTCAGCCCCTTCCGTTGCTATGGGAAGCGCTGTCGGAAACAGTTTAATCCTGAGTGTGTCTAGGCAGAGACGTTTTCCTGAATGTCACCATGAATTCTTGGTCAGGGGCTCTCATTTAAGTTTGTTGCGGCTATTTTTTGAATATGTATTTAAGGTTTGGGTGCTTAGCCATTCTCTTTTAGCAGCGGTGGGAACATGCACCGAAGTGTCTCCACCTCAGTGCTGATGAGTTAGCCATGAAAGTAATTGCTTCCCTCGGGGCCACAGTTTGCAGCTCCGCGGTGGTCTGCAGCTCCGCGGTGGTCTGCGGCTCCTAATAAACGGAAGAGCTATCCTGCCCTTTTCTTCTGTCTCAAAGTGTTTATTTTTAATTTAGAACATGTTTTAAATAACAAAGAAAATGCTTAGAATCACCCGAAATTGTGTACCATGCACACACTTACAGAACACCCAGATTTAAGAAATGCTAATATTGTTATATTTTCTTCAAATGTTTGTCGTGGAAATAAAAAAAAAATAAGGATAGCTAAGGCCCCACCTCACTGCGCTCCCTGGAGTTACCCTTTCTCCTGAGCTTGGTGTGTGTCCTTCTCGCGGTTGCTGTGCGTTTGTAACTCCACCGCACCATTACACGTACCCTGGATTATTCTCCGTTGCTGTTGACTCACTTGTCCCCCATTTAGCCCTTTACCAGACTGTTTGAGGACTCGAGGGGGACTTAGCCACGTGGTTTCGGTGCAGGGTCTCCCCTGGGCCTGCAGCATCTGAAGGCCGGAGGGTCCCCTCCCAAGCTCAGTCATGTGTCCGTTGCCAGTACCTCTCCTTTCTTGCCACGTGGACCTTGCGACTAGCCTGTCCGAATGTCCCCGAGACGGGTCCGTGGCCACCCCAGAATAAGTGATCCTGGAGGGGGGAGGGCAATAAAGCATCTAAGGCAGAAGCCAGTCGATTTGTAAACTAATCCTGGAAGTGACACGGGATCCTTTGTGCCCTATTTGATTGGTAGGTGGGGGAGGGGAGTATACAAGTGTAAATGCCAGGAAGTGGGCCGTTGAGGGGCATCCCAGAAGCTGACCATCATATACTTCTAAGTATTTATGACAAAACATGGGTTGGTTGTTTGGATTTCTTGGTATTTCTTAATTTATAGGAATACTGTCTTACGGTATGTGTCCTTTGTCAACTTGCTTTTATTCTCCAACATCACTTTTTCCAGATTTCCCATGTTGCTCCGGGAGCTAGGGTGTTCTTTTTGACTGCTGTGTAATATTCCGATGTGTGAGTATACCCAGAGGCTTCACCTAGTCCCGCCGGCACCCAGCTGCAGGTTGTTTCGAACATTCGCACTCGGAGGCGGTTCTGTGGTGAGCCGCTTGCGCATGGGAACGAGATCTTCCGAGATGGAATTTCTAGATGACTTGGTGCTCCGGTCAGCGTTGCTGGTCACTGTCACACTTGTCTTCAAAGCCGGCGGGCCACCAGAATTACATCGGAATTTCCATTCTATCAGAGGATTATCGTAGTTGTTTGGTGTTTTGCCAAGCCGGGTGTGTGAAATAGTATTATTTTCATTGATTACTCCTGAGATAACTTACCTATTGATATGTTTATGGGATGTTTGAGCTTCTCTGATAGTGGATTTTTCCATTAACCACTTCTGCATGTTTTTCTTCTTATCCTTTTTATTGATATATGTGAGTTCTCAAATATTTGAGATTAATTTCACTGGGTTATGTGCGTGATAAATCTCTTAATCTCTCTAGCCTTTTTCATTTGGTTTCCAGTGTGGTTTTTGTACATTTTTTCCTAAATTTAGTGAAATAAAATTTACTAATCTTTCTTATGGCTTTTACTCTGCTCTTATTTAAGAAATTCTTCCTTAATCTAAGAAAATAGCATTATTTTTTAAAAAGATACTATATACATTCTAATTTTTTTCTAAAATGTGAAGTAGGAACTTAATTCTTAGCATCATTTTCTCAGCATCATTACTGAATATGTACTTTCCCCTCTGATTCTTCTCAATATTTTATTATGAAGAATTTTAATATATGCATTGGCCACACTCTCTTCAACTATCTTCAATCTTTTTAATCTATTTAGTGAATTTTTTATTACATTGACTACATTTTTCATTTCTAGAAATACTATCTTATACTTTTTCAAACATACTAGCTCACTTTTTTTGCAGTTTTCTATAGTTTATTGCGGCTTATATTTTCTTTATATCCATTAGCATTTTTAATTTATTGAAAAATTGGCTAGGTAATATTTAAATGCTACGATGAATTACATGCTGCCCCAGGCCGAGACAATCACATGAGCACATAAGGTGCTCCCTCTGTATTATATTTTCAGCTTTACCATCTTCTATTCTGTGGATGGTCCCTAATTTATTTTGCCAATTATTATTGGTAGACATTTAGGCCATTTCCAGTTCTTCAGTGGACACATTTATATATGTCTGCTTCCTCATATGGAAGTATACCCCTAGGTGAGATTATTAGAAGTAGAATTGCTGGGTTAAAGGGCGTGAGCATTTGTCATCGTGATGACCATTGTCACGTGGCCTCTGCAGCGGTCACACGGGCTTACCCCTGGCTAACCCAGCTCACGGGCCGTGCCCAGAGCAGCCTGTTTCTCCAGGCTGCCTCCCCGGCGCAGCGTCACCACACTGTGGGTGGCTTTCCAATCTGATAGTTGAAGAACGTTGTCACGCAGTCATTTTAATTTGTTTTCCTTGTATGGGTGAGGTTGACTTTATTTTCATATTTCTAAGGGCATTCATTTTTCCTTTTCTGTGAACCAACCACTTGTATCTTTTTCCCATTTATTTTTCTTCTGGGTTTTTTAGTTTTTTTGTATTTTTCCACAGGAGCTCTTTATGTGAGTAAAAAATTAACCATTTGGAGAAATATCTCGATGTAAATTATTTTTGCACATAATGAACTTTAATATAAAATGTTTACTTTTATGCCTTTAAACATATCAATCTTTTGCTTTAAGGCTCTTAGGTTTAATGTCACATGTTAAATGGCCTTCCTCACTAAATTTTTTTTGTGAGTTATTCAGGAACTTTTATGTTTGATTTACTTTGGCACAGAATGTTTGTATTAAACTATTTTCCCCCAAGATGACCATCCCAGTTTTCCTATAACATTTACTGAATAATGCATCTTCTCTTTACGAATCTGAAATCTCACTATGACATCATACCAAATTTCAGTAAATATTTTGGAGATATATTTCCAGATTTTCTATTCTGTTCCGCTGAGGTATCTTACAGTATTAGTTTATTTTCATTATTCGTCTTTTCTAAAACTTCCCTGCTAGTCTTTCTTAATTTTCTTTCCTTTGTGAACTTTTGAATCAGCTTGTTTAGTTAAAAAAACACCTTGTTGGTATTTCAGGGAGTATTTAGGCCTTTTAAACAACCGTTGTGTGATCTCGAGCAGACTGTTGTGGTTTTCTATCTTAGCTGGATAGTTATCTCACCTTTATGTCTGCTGACTTGTTCTCGCGTGGCGGATCTTTTTCTCGCTGGGTTTGCAGTTTTTTTTGTTGTGAGTTTGTTTCGTGGGAGATCCCCCCCGCTCCACCCCCATTCCCCACGCCCCTGCCCTCTGGGAGAATTCACTGCACCTTGGGTTGTACAAATGCTGCTAGTGGGCGATTTTGCATTTGCATCTGCTGACTTTCAGATCCTGGAAACTTCAGGGTTTCTACAAGCTGTGCAAACTTGGATCCCAGCCACGGGACCCGGAGGTAGTCTTGTGGAGGCTCCATTTCTGTGGGAGAGTCTTCCTCACCTGCCCCCCCTCAGACCTTGGACAGTCCACCTTTCCTGTTGGTGGGTTTTCCGGCTCCTCCCACCCACAGGCCACATTTCACTGGTCTCCTGATGCTTCACTCAAGGCTTCTGCCCCTCCCCCCACCACACACACATCTGGGCTTCAGAACCCCCAGCCTTGGGGCCTACTTCCAGACTCGGCTCCATATTTAAAAATTTGGAATTACATTTTATCCGCACTTCTATGTGTTAGAGCTGGAGGCATTTCCACCCTTGTGCCAACCAGCATGTGATGGAGCCAAAATCTCTGGGAGCTGCCCTTTCCAGTGCCTTTTATTTGGGTTGGCATAATAATCTGTGTTTGACAGACATCGCTTAGCTCAGAGGATCTGGCTGCTCCACAGGGGCGGGGACAGGGTGGGAAGGAGACCACTGAGTGAGAGATCTTTGGAGGGTCTCCTGGGGAGCCTTGGAAAACACACGTGGTCCACGTCCTCGCCTCCTTTTTCAGCCAGGGGCGTCAGGGCGGCGGTGCGTATTTTGGGAGAAGATCCCCGCGTGCTTCTGCTGTGCTGCCTCCTTTCCATTCCCCACCCCCGCCCCTACAGAGAGTCTCTGCTCTAGTCTCAGATTAGAGCCAGATGAACAAGGTGGCTGTCCCCGTGTGCCACGGAGCTGGCTAACCTGGATCTTCAGCACGCAGTCGCACGCCCTGGGAACAGGTATTGGAGACTGGAGCACTTGCAAGCTGCCTGTGTGCCGCCCGGGGCCAAGCGTCCTGGGGCTAGGAAAGTCCTCGAGTGTTAAAATTGACAGCCCTCTTCATGCAGCCAAAGCTTCTGAAATACCACCCGTCCCTTTTTATAGATGGAGACGTTCAGCAGCAGCCCCTTCCCCGAGCTGTGTAGGTTTCAGCTTAGACAACTCGAGACACATCGGGGACTTGGCAGTCATTCGCTGTGAATTTTCTTTGCTGCAGGTTGAAAGTAGATCATCTGGTACGTGTTCATGTGTAAAAATAGGAACGTTAGCTGTTCAGAGCAGAGTTGCAGAGATGTGCTTCTGCCTTCCATTTAGAACGCAATCAAAAGACGCGAAAGCCGCTGGGCCCCGTTTGTCAGGAGAGAATTCTGAGGCTCGCACAGCAAGTCCTGGGCGGCAGAGTGGCCCAGGTTCTGATGCCTGGCCAGACCTCACTGCTCAGACCTCACCTCAGCACCAAATCACTGGTCCGGGGAAACAGTTCACTCTATTTCGTAGGCTACGGTAAAAAGATCTGACCGTTACCATGGTTATCGGTGGGCAGTTGGTGTTTCTTCCGTAAACACTCATCACCCACTGGGTCCTGATCTCCTTCCTGGGCCACAAGACGGAGAAAACACGTAATTCAAATTTTAATCCAAGACATTGATGAAAGCATTAAAAATAGCACTATGTTAACAGGTGAATCTTAGGAGGCAGTGACTTTACCCCGGGCCCTGTGATGGGAGCTGAACTTCATCTTCATGTGGTTAACCACACACAACAAGACGGTGACTGGAAGGTGCTGTTGTTGTCATCATGTGCAGATGAGGACCCTGAGGGGCAAAGAAGTCACGTTACTTGGCCAAGATGACACAGTTCATGAGTGGGAGCTCAGAGCGGAGCCCCAGATGTCTGGCCCCAGGGTCTATGCTTGTAACAACTGCTTACTCTAGCCTCTCCTAAATAAATGCAATTTTCCATATTGGTCATAAAATCGATTTTATGACCATAGAATTAGTAGTGTATGAAATAAATGTTCAGTGAATGACATTCCTAGAACACATCCTACAGAAGTATTTTCTTAAAGACTTTATTTATTTTAGAGAGAGAGGAAGGGAGGGAGAAAGAGAGGGAGAGAAATATTGACTGGCCAGCCCTCGTACTCACCACGACTGGGAAATGAACCCATAACCCAGGCCTGTGCCCTGACCAGGAACTGAACCAGCGACCTTTCCCTCTGCAGGTGATGCCCCGCCCACTGAACCACGCCAGTCAGGGCCTCACTGAAGTGTTTTTAAATCAACTTTCCTTTAATGTTGAGTAGCTAGTTAGCCAATGTGAGGACACAGGTGTTTCCAGATTACGCAGTCTGTCTGACAACATATAAATTGGTGGTGGTTTACAAAAACTTTAAAAATATATATATAACTTTTCTGATTATAAAAGTAACACATGCATTGAGGAAAAGTTGATTTTGTTGGGGTTTAAAATTTTCTTGTCTGCATCTGTAGTGCATATGAAACAGTGTGTGACTCAGACGTTCCACTCGAAGAGCAGTATTAAAATCAATCCCCCAGTTACCCCGGGTAGCTGGGTGTGGTTCTGTTTTTCTTGTTTAACCTGAAGGTATCGCATCACATGTGTTGTTCTCTGACATACTTTTTTGACTATCTTGTTCTTTGGGTTTTTTACAGCTTTGTTTAGATATAATCGGTATGAAATGAACAGTGTGTGTTACGGGGTAGAACTTGGTAAGTTTTACCTGTGTACATATCCCTGAAACCATCACCGCACCTGAGACAATAAGTATTTCCAACAAGCCCAAAAGTTCCCTTGTACTTGTTTGTTCTGCCTGCCCCAAGCCCTTGCTGACCCCCCACCACGCCCAGGGGACCCCGGATCTCCCTTCTGTCAAAACAATAGATTACTTTCCACTGTTGGAATTTCATACAAGGGGAGTCACAGTAGGCATCCCTTTTTGTCTGACTTCTCTCATTCGGCGCAGTTATGGAAACCTGCTCATTTTGTTTCGTGCATTGATCGTTCATCCATCTTCACTGCTGAGCGGTGTTTGTGTGGCTATACCACAGCTGGCTTGCCCCTGTCACCTGTTGGGCTTTGGGGTTGTTTCCAAGTGTTCTGGCCATTCCAAGCAGAGCAGCTACGAACAGTAAGTAGTGCGGCAGACGGTGGATGCACCTTTCCATTTTTCCTGGGTGAACCCACGGCGTGGAATGGCTGGGTCACGGGGCAGAGACGTGTTTCACTTCCTGAGAAACTGCCAGCCTGTTTCTCAGAGCGACGTTCCCACCCGCACGGTGTGAGTGCCAGCCTTCGAGGTGGTCGGTCCTTCCAGTTTTACTAGATATTTGGTGATGTCTCATCGTGGTTTGAATCTGCATTTCCTTAACAACTAATCATCTTGATCATCTTGTCCTGTGCCATTCACACATCTTTGGTGAAGTGTCTTTTCAGATTTTCTTGCCCATTTCGTATTGATTTTTTTTATTTTCTCGTTATTGAGTTTACAGGGTTCTTTATGTTCAGAATTCAAATCCTTTATGACAAATGTAATTTGCAAGTATTTCCTCCCAGACTTTTCTTGCCTCTTAATATTATTTTTCAAAGAGCTCTTAATTTTGATAAAATAAAATTTATCATTTTTTTTCTTTTATGGTTGGTACTTTTTGTTGTTGTAATTCAGAAATGTTTGGCCTAACTCAAGGATATTTTCTCCTGTGTTTTCTTACAGAATTTTTATAGTTTAGAAATGTGTTATTTCATTTCTAGGTGATTATGGATTTTTCCAAATATCTTTTTGTTATTGACTTCTAATCTATTTCCACGATGGTCAGAGAACACGGTATAAAACAAATCTTTTAAATTTATTGAAACCTGTCTTATGGACTGGATCACAGCCCATCTTGGTAAATATTTAGTGTGCCCTTGAAAACAATGTATATTCAGCTGTGCGGGGGGAGTATCCTATAAAATACACTGTCACTGAGGTTCAAGCTGGCTGGTAGTGCCGTTCGGTGAGGCTGTATCCTTGTCTTTTCCCGTCTACTTGCCTTCTCTCGTTGAGAAAGAGACGTAGAAAGCTTCAGCTGTCTCTGTGGATTCGTTGGTTTCTCTTTGCAGCTTCATCATTCCTGTTCCCTGCGCTCTGAGACCCTTACTAGGCACGTAAATGTTTAGTATCGTTACGTCCTATTTATGAGTTGAACATTTTATCATCGTGAAATTACCATCTGACTCTGCTCTGTCTAGTGTTAGTATGGGCACTCTGGGTTTCTTTTGATTCGTCGTAGCGTGATACATCTTTTTCCATCCTTTGTCTTTTAATATATTCGAGTATTTACATTTAAAACAGGCTTCTTGTCGGCAGCATATGGTCATAAAATTAAACGCTGCTTTTTATCTAACTGGACAGCCTCTGCTTACTCGTCGGGGTGTTCAGACCGCAGATTGGCAGACACCAGCGTGCCAGCCAGATCTGGCAAGTAGCCTGTTTTTGAACTAAGAATGCTTTTTACATTTTTAAAAGTTTATGTAAAAATAATTGTGAAGGATATATCACAGAAATCACATGTGCCCAACATATTTTCTGTCTGGTCCTTCAGAGAACGAGTTGGCCAACCCCGGTTAGACGGTATTTAACGTGACGGTTGATGTGGTGGTGTCTGCCACGTTGCACTTGTTTTCTCATTGTCTTTTCTGTTCTTTTCCCCCCCCGTTTTCTTCTTTCCCCGCCTTCTTTTGGATTGAGTGTTTCTATTTTTCCGTCCCCGGCCAGTTTGTTAGCAGTCGCTCTTTGCTGTGCCACTTTAGCCGTCACCTTAGGGTTTACGGTATCTGCCTTCACCTCATCACCGCTGCTGCCCGCAGGGAGAGGAGCCGCAGCCGCGTGCTTCTCCTCTCCCCTCTGCTCTCCGGGCTGCCGCCGGGCACCGCTCACCGACGCCTGTGCCATAAACCACGCAGGGCGCTGTTACTGGTCTTGCTTTCGGCCAATTACCTTCTTAAGCATTTACAGTTAAGAATGCAGGTGTTGTATTCGCCTCCATAGTTCCCATTCCTGGTGCTTGTCATTGCCTGGCGTGGTTCTAGGTTTCCCTCCGATACCAATGATCTGCTTGCAGGGCCTCCTTCGGTGCCTTTTAGAGGGCAGGCCAGTGGCGATGATTTTCTTTCTTTCATTTAGCTTTACTGAGGTATAATTGAAGAGTAAAAGTTATATATATTTCAGGTATTTTGATATACACATGCATTGTAAAACGATCACCACAATCAAACCAATGAACAAACGCATCCCCCACGTGGTTACCATTTTCTTTCTTTCTCTTCTGTTTTGGTGGTGGTAAGAACATTTCGGATCTACCCTCTTAGCAACTTTTAAGCATGTGATACGATATTGTTAACTATAATCACCGGGCTATACATCACCTCTCCGAACTCGCTCATCTTGCATACCTGAAACTTCATGCCCTTCGGCTGACGTCTCTCCATCCCCCCTTCCCCCGAGCCCCTGGCAACACAGTCTACTCCTGGCTGCTTAGTTGACTATTTTAGATTCCACATGTAAGTGACATCATCCAGTACTTGTCCTTCTGCGACTGGCTTCTTCCACTTAGCGTGATGTCCTCCAGGGCCATCCATGTTGTCACAAATGGCAGGATTTCTTCTTTTTTGAGGTTGGATGATAATCCAGTGTGCATGTGTGTGTGCGTGTGTGCGCGCACGCACGCGTCTGCTTGTGATGAATTCTTGTGGCTTGTGTATGTCTCAAAATGTCTTTATTTTTTGTTTGTTTTGGAAGATATTTTTGCTCGATATAGAATTTTGGTTGACGGGGTATCCCCCTACCCCATGCCTTATAGCTTGCATAATTTCTGGCATGAAATCATCTTTAATCCTTTTTGTCTCAGTACAAAATATTTTTCTCTTTCTCTCCTTTTAAGATTTTTCTCTGTATCACTGGTTTGAGCCATTCACTGGTGTTGTCTACTTCATGTTTCTTGTGCTTGAAGTTCTTCAAGCCTCTTGGATCTGTGGTTTATAGTTTCTCTCAAGGTTAGAAATTTTGCATTAGATCTTCAAATATTTTTCTCTGCCTCTCATTCCCTTCTCTCATTTGAGCAGCCTAATTGCGTGGACATGTAGGCACTTTAAGTAGTCCCACCGTGTACTGATGTTCTCTGTTTATCTTTTGCTCCTCCGCATTTCTTTTTGGATCGTTTCTATTGTGTTTTCAAGTACACTGGTCTTGCTTTCTACAGTGTATATTCTTGTTAACACAATGTGGTATATTTTTCATCTTACATATTGCAGTTTTTACATCTAGAAGTCTGACTTAGGTCCTTTTTTTATAGCTAGTGTCGGTGCTGAGTTGAATTCCTGGACACCTTGCTGGCGAGCAAGAATTGCTTGCTGGTGTCGGAGCCACCCCCGGCCTCACTGAAGCTGGGGCAGGAGCCCCGAAGAGTGCGGTGCTTTCGTGCCCTGACAACTATTCCTGAGATTTGTCCTTGGTTACAGTTAAGTTACTTTAGAAAGAGTTGATCCTGTCTCATCTTGCTTTTAAGCTTCTTGAGATGGGGTCGGAGGCAGGTTCAGCCTGTGGTTACATTTTCCTCTCACAGACGAAACACTCGTGCTCTCGGTGATACCCTGCGAATCAGCTTATTCTTTGCTCTTCCTCTCCGGAAAACTGAGTGAACAAGAAGCAGCTGGCAGCAGGCACTGTCCTCAGCCCAAGCGCTGCCTCCTCTGACCCTCCCTGGTGGTTCTCCCGGTGGATTTCGCTCATTTGTTTGGTCAGCACTCAGCTGAAGGCTGAAGGGAGGCACTCTGGACAGCGTGGGGTTTCCCTGAGGGCAGCTGTCCCCTGTCCATTGCTGTCCTTGCAAACTCTAATGGTTTTTTCTCCCTCCCACTCCCCAAAAGGGGGAGCTCCGCTGCCCTCCACCTGTGCCTCTCTTCCCCGGGCCGTAACCTAGAAACTTTCTCCGGTCACTAAGCTGGGCACTTGTGCGGCTCGGCTCACGTCATTTCTTTCTCATCTCTCAGGACTTACTGTCTCTCCCTGCCCCACTCCCAGGATCTTCAGTCTTATATTTTTCTACATACTTTGTCCAGCTTTTTTAGTTATTTCAGGTGGGAGGGTAAATCTGGTCCCTCATGCTTCATCTTGTCTGGAAGCAGAAGTGTTTCCAAGTGATTTTTAATTTCTTGACGCCTCACTGCGCCTCTCTGCACCTCTCATCATTTCATCTGTGAAAGCATCTTTATTTATAAAGTAAATACATTTTTTCAAAGACAAAGGACCTGCTGTGAAAAGACATTTGCACGCGTAAGAAAGTTTTGCCATATAAAGGATTCCTACGAATCCATGAGAAAATGATAGAAATTGTAGTAAAAAAAGGATAAACGGGCAATGAGTGTGTTTTTTGAGTGGCTTCCCCTACTAGTAAACAAATAATTGCAGGCCTGACGGTTTGGGGTTGAGGACTGCCGTTCCTCCTCAGGTTTCCCGTGGCGGTGGGAGATTGGGGGGGGGGTGTTCCCACTCACCTTGGTGGGCGTGGGCACTGGCTGGGCCTTTCTTGTGGGCGGCTTTTCAGCAAACATGCAGATGCTTCAGAGGGAGCCTACCTGGACCCATCATTTTACTTTTAGTAACTCATTCTGAAAAACTGAAGATTATGAGAAAGATGTAGGGACAAGATGTTTCATTCACCGGTGTTTATGGGTTACCGAAAACTACTTCAAGGGTCATGCCTAAGGGTTGGTGAGCGAAGCTGATGCACCCACAGTGTGGCTTTGTGTGTGTGTGTGTGTGTGTGTGGTTGTATGGTTGAAAAAACCAAAAAGTGGTGCAGTTGAAAATTAAATGACATGGAAAGATTGTTATCACATGTGGAGTGAAACTATAGTTTATGAAACAGCATACCGTACACGATCCCAACTTTGTTTTATGTTTAAAAAATTGATGCATAGAAAAAGATTGCATTCTAAAATATAAATATTGATTATTTCCGAGTGCTGAATTTATGTGTTTTAATTTCCCTACTTTCACTTGTATTTTCAAGTTTTCTACCATAAATATGTATAGCATTGCCTTTGTAATAAGAGTAGGCTTGTTTTTAGTTATCTCCCATGTTCGTTCACTGTTTGCATTTCTATGCTCTAGGCCAGGGATTGGCCAGCTTTTCCGGCCACAAAGGGCCAGGTGGTGAATCCTTGAGGCCTGCGGGCCAGATGGTCTCGGTCGCAGCTGCTCCACTCTGCTGTTGTAGCAAGAGAGCCACCATAGACAATATGGAAATGAAGGAACAGGGCTGCGTTCCAACAAAACGTGGTTTGCAAAGAGACGGCAGGCCAGACTCGGCCTGTAGGATGTCTCCTCTCACTGCCGCTTGGGCGTCTGGGTTGCATGAAGGCCCACTTCCCTCTGTTCTTAGGTATTTGCAGACTTGCATTCCTTGCTTTTCTCTCCCAGCAAAATGGGATAAAACCGTGAATTCCATTAGCAAGACAATGTATTGATCAAGGTTTTCTCCCCCCATTTTAAACAATTCTCTTAAAACCATTATTGCATTGTTATTTTGACTTTTTCTTTCCTCGGTCAGAAGAGGGTCTTAATTGACAACCTTTAGGGCCCTGAAGCTTTAGTTACAGAAAAATTAAATGCTTAGCAATGCAATTATCTGGTGCCTAAATACTTATTTCTGCAATAAATATGCACACAATGGATAACAAGAGCTTTTTCTTTCTTCTAAATAAGATGTCAGACACTAAATAAATTCTATATTCCCCGAAAGGGGCAGGTAAGTCTCATGTAGATCAGTAAAATACTGATAATCCTTCAAACTGCTCTCAGAGGTCATCTCAACTGCGCCCCCGCCCCGCCCGCCACCCAGTAGAGCACCGTGGGAGCAGAGGTCCGGGGGTCAGCCTTAGCTGGGTTTCCCTGGGCCCTCCCATCCTGTCAGGAACTCAGTGGGGCACCACTCTTGATTCTGGGTCTTCCGGCCACTGTAGGTGGCATGCAGGACAAAGGTGGGGTGGGAGGGAGCTCGGGGGCCAGTCTGACCCAGGTGGTCATGGACTCCATTAAGAGTGTGGGTCAGTCCTGGCTGGTGTAGCTCAGTGGACTGAGCACGGGCTATGAACCAAAGGGTCACGGTTCAATTTCCAGCCAGGGCATATGCCTGGGTTGTGGGCCAGGTCCCCGGTGGGGGCCATGTGAGAGGCAACCACACATTGATGTTTCTCTCCCTCTCTTTCTCCTTCCCTTCCCCCCCTCTTTAAAAAAAGAAAATCTTTTTTTAAAAAGTGTGGGTTAGACTAGTATAAGGACACTATCTATTGTAAAAGGTTTTGTGGTTGTTTAACAGACTCTTGTTCAAACTTTTTAAATTTAAGTGTAATTGGCGTGCGGTATTATATTAGTTTCGAGGGTACAATGCGGCGATCCGATGTTTACGCACCTCACAGTGTGATTCGCACAGGAAGTCTAGCCATCATGCGCCACCCTGTGTGCATCACAGTATTAACTGTGTTCCCCTTCACCTTTTTCATCCCCCTTCCCCCGCCTCCCCTCTGGCAACCATCAATTTGATCTCTATTTCTGTGAGTCCGTTTTTTGTTTGTTTGTTTTTAATTCCACATATAACCAAAATCACACAGTGTTTGTCTTTCTCTGTCTGCGTTATTTCACTCAGCGTCACCCCCTTTGGGTCCGTCCATCCGTGTTGCACAACTGGCAAGATTTCATTCTCATACGGCCGACTAAGGCTCCATTGCGCACATGTAGCACATCTCCATCCACTACCCGCCAGGGGGCGCCCGGGCTGCTTCCGTAGCTCGGCTATTGCGAATAATGCTGCAGTGAGCACAGGGCTGCATGTGTCTTTTCAAATTAATGTTTTTGTTTTCTTTGGATAAATACCCAGAAGTGGGGTTGCCGGGTCGCATGGGGCAGCCATCATGAACAACAGCACAGTGTGTCATCAAAAAACAAAAGTAGAACCTCCATGACGTAGAATTAGAATCCACCAGAGAGCACATGGGCCCAGGAGAGCCTGCCAGGGATGTTCCCGTGACTCAGGCAGGGTCAGCTGAGCTCGTGGCGGTGGACGCTACCGCCCTCTCCCCTTCGCACAGCTGGCTCCCGTGGCCTCGATGCCCAGCTGCAGAGCTCTCCCGCCTTGCCAGCCCTCCACACAGCACCTGGTGTGTCTGTGTGCGCCTCCTACCACGCAGATGCCACACCTGCAACCTTGAAGTATGCTGTCATCCCAGTCGCAGGGGACTGGGCCCACTGGAGACACGCTGCCACCGAGAAGCCCCCGCCCCTCCCCTCCCCATGCGCACTCCGATGGCTGACCCTTTGGAACCTGGTGCCAGTGTGTCTGTGGTTTGAGCCAGCCCGGGTTAGCTCTCTTGTCGTGCGTTCGAGGTAGACTGCTCATTTCACAGCTGCGGATTTCCCCCTTCTGTCTCCCCAGAAATCGCAGGCACACCGGTGTCTGAAATCGCTGGGCCCTTCTCCACAGACGACATAGCCAGCAACTGCGTCCCTGCCCTGCCTCTGAAGGAGCCCATCCTGTGGATCGTCTCCTACACCCTCATGAGTGTGTGTGGGGTCATCCTCCTCATCTTAATCATCCTGCTGCTCGTCCCGGTCCGGTGCCAGCTGAGCACCCGCCACCCCGAGGCCGTCAACGACGAGTCCTCCCTGGTCCGGCACCGCTGGAAGTGAAGAACAAAGCCTGAACGCGGGCAACCTTGAACTCGGCTGTGAAGACAATTAAATTCCAAGTGCAGCAGGCCAGGGGTTGCCAGGCGAGGTTTCTTCCTCTGTCCATTAGTCTTAAATCTCTGTTCCGCTCCCAGATGCCTTCCAGAACTCACTGTCTTTTGATTCTTGATTTCTTAACTTCCTTCTTCCAAGAAAAAAGACAATAAAAAACACCTCATTCTAAACCAAAACAGAGTGGATCGGGCTTCAGACTTTCCACGACTGGTATGCCAAACCGTCCTGATGTGCCTCCAGGTAGAAAGCAAGCCGTGGCTCGCGCTCCCCGCGCCCGTCTCTGGAGAAATGAGTGCATAGCGCTTACCACTCTGCTCCACACACGGCCACCTTTCTGTATGAATTGCACTTAATGGTATTTTGCACCAGGTGTCAACCAGGGTCCAAATAGTCCAAGAAGGCTCCCAACGTGACTGCAGGGGAAGCAGCCTGGGCCTGGTGGCGGAGCAGCCTGCCCCTTCTGAGTCGGAAACAGCAGCAGGCCCCTTTTCTGGGTCTTTCTGTACCCTGAATGGAGCTCATCACCCAGTGGTCCTCACCAGCCTCTTCTGAAGATGGAACGCCTCTGCCCACCGCCGTAGGGTGAGAAGGAAGCCCACCCTTCTGTATGTGATGCTTCTGTAATGTTGGTATACCAGTTTTAAAAAGCTACCTCTGTTCAGACTCTGCCCAGGGCCCTCGCCCAGGTCGGGGTTCAGGGGGCCAGTTCCAGCCGTCGCCCACTCCTGAAAGAGTCCTCCGTCCACCCAGCCAGACGAAAGTGGTGCTGAGCCGCATGTGCATCGAGGACGTCTGTCTCCAAGCTGGTCTTTAGCTCAAGTGTGTATCTTACTCCACATCAGTAAACAGCGCTTCAGTGAGAAAAGCCAATTCTATGTCACTAGCTTAGTTGCTCTTTTTCCAAATCTTCTTTGGTTGTTACCCTTTAGAGAAACAGAGAAAGGGCTAATCGGCCGTGCGCCTGACCAGCTCTTAGGGGAAGGAAGACACAAGACATCCAAAGGACTCGGAGGGACCGTCTCGCTTTTCCCATGCTTTGAAAACTGTGTGTTTGCACTTGCAGAACCGCCCAGTCTCGAGCGCACCCCTGAGAATCAGCTGGAACAGGTCGGTCGAGCCGACGGCCCACTTGCTCCCTCCCTTTGGTGGGCTCATCCTGGGTGCCCCGTGGGGCGCACAGCAGTGTCCTTACTTGGGGAAATCTTCTCTTGCTGTTATTTGAGGCCTTTGCCAAAGACAAGCAGAAACCTGTAACACGATATAATTCGCCTTATACGATCCAATGTAATTAGGAGAGGGGTTCAAAGCCAGCACCCTTCTCTCTTGTTCGTGTGCCAAGTTCAATGTTCACTTTGCTTTGCTATTGCGAGGAGTTACGTCTGTAATAAAATTCCACTGGAAGGGCTAGCTGTGGAGTCTCTCGTCCGGCTGGAGTGTTATTTGTGTTCACCTTGGGCTCCATGTGGGTGTCTCAGCCCTCTGCTTTGCTCAGGGGACCCCAGGGCCACCTCCATCTCGAGAAACAGATGACAAGGGCAAAGAGATGTGAGGTCCTGGTGTCCTCGCAGACTCCGCAGCTCTCACAGCCCCTTGCGGAGAGGAGCATGAATTCTCTGTGTCACCCACCAGGCAGTTCAACCATGGCGGGAAGGGGCCCCTCTCGAGATGGGCTGGTGGGACAAAATTTATCAGATGCTCCTCATCATGGCCGGTCTAGGCTAGTGGAGAGGCAGTAGTCTAAAATCTATTTCAGACTTAGAAATCTCTGGAACTGTAATTCTCTTCTTGCCTTATTGGCGTTTTCCCAGGCTGCTGTTTTGTGGGCCACTCTGCGTAGAAATGAAGCAGCCCCCATGGACGGGGCCTTCCCCTGGCCGTGCACACTCTGAACCCCTGAAATAAAAAAAGGAAATTGTAGGTGTGGGCTGGTTAGTTTTGCTTCTCATTTCTTCGCGAAGGTGTCCTGTGTTCTGTTTCCCTTGTTGGGTTTCTAAGCCCAGAATATTCTGCCACAGCCTGTCAGCAGACCCGGTTCCCACAATACATGATAATAGCAAGTTAGATTTCAAGCTAGGGCGTTTGAATGAAGCTTGCTATAATTCTTTGTATTTTGTATCGGATTTCTCTACCTTTTCATCTCTGATGTCACTGAATGTGACATTTTAATGGGAATACTTAAATTACAAAAGTATAATTTAGCAACAAGAATGAAGTAGACAATTAAATGCGGGACATTTTTCTGGCATGTCTTGCTGCTGAAAATTGGACTTTGAGTCAAAACCGTGTTAGAGACTCCCACCTCCTGGAGTTATGTAAATTGAGACTTAGTTGTGGGGGGTGGGGGCACGGGGACCTTCAAAGAGGCTTGCGTGTTCAGCAGGGAAGGGAGCGGGAGCAGCTATTTGAGGGTATCATCCTGGAAGACGGTTCTTTCCTGAAAACTGCAACTTAGCATTAGGTCGCTGTCAAACCCTGTCAGCTCTCTGATGGATAAGGGATGCTCCTACATAAACATGCATAAACAATACTTTTTTTTTTAGCCTAGTGATATTTTATATTCCTGATAAGGCATTTGGAAACGTAAAATGAAATCCTGTCTTCAGCTTCTGAAACTGTTTATGAAACAGAACAAGATGCGGGATAGGGAGTGAGTGGGTTTTTCTCCCCTTGGAAATTTAAAAATACCACCAAGGGATGGATCGGGCGGGTCATCTGCTATTTCCAAAGCACGATTTTGTATTTCTTCGGCACCCAAGACAAGTAGGCAGGGTGGGACAGCAGAGGGGGTGTCCTGAACCCAGTCCACGCCCTGCCATGCGGAAGGATTTCACCTGATGCATCGTGCCACGCAGAGGCTCGGTAGGAGGTGAATGTGGCGTTAACCACAGTTAGGAACTATGAAAGTAGTTCCAGCAGCAGCATCCACTCCGCAGACCTTTGGATCATAGATTTTGCAAAGCAATTGTGATTAGGAGATTGCAGTGTCTCATGTAAGAGGCGAGTTAGGAGCGTTTCATTATTCAATAGGTTCCCTGAGAGAATGGAAATTTGTTAATTTCCCCCTTTCCAGGTCCCCGACGCGGCGGAGCTGCCAAGCATGGTTCCGTTCTAAGTTCCGGCCTCGTGCCACTCAATGTCACAAGGAATAAACGGCTGCCCCACAGCCTGCTTTCATCCCATGCAGTAACCTAGCTTCACAGGCGTCATCCTGGCTCGTGGAAGCCAGATCACCGCGCGGGACCCCAGCTGTGTTTTCACTCGCACGAACTTGTTAGAATTGATCACGGAACTGTTCAGAATTAAAACTTGCCACTAAAAGGGGTTTTTTTTTTTCTGTTTTTAGGAAAAACAACTAAACACCATAAAAATGTAGAAACATGGTTTTGCCAAGAAAGATACTAGACTTTTAGCGCCAAGAAAACCGCACACAGCGGAAGTTGTTATGTACATTTCTGGTGAGTCCTCAGAAATTCGCATGTGAACTGACCACCGTATACCAATTAATCAGCATACAGGGAAAATCCATTTTGAGAGCAGGGAAGGAAAATTTTTTTAAAAAAAGAGTATGTAACAAAACAAGTAGAAATTGCTCTTTTGACAAAGTAGCTTTAAGTCCAGGAATCTACAGATTTCTTTTACCTTTAAAGTTTTGGGATCCATTGGAGATGGGAATGATTTTACACAGTCGCAAACCCCAAACTTCAGGAATATTCCAGCTGGGGTCCTGAGCCCAATGGCAGCCTGGACAGCATTGCCCCAGCCAGGTACCAGGCATCACCCAAAAGTCCTTGCCATCCTGGAGCCCACCGGTGCTGTTCAGGGTCCATGTGCCTCAGTGGGTGCCCCGGCTGACTCTAATGAGCCCGAACCGTGCTTTTGGCCTTGCACAAGCGCCCCGGGCGGGTGAGATTGTCATCCTGGGCGAGGGAAGACAGCCTGAGGCTACAGTCGCCCATGTTCGTGCAAGCGAGAGCCAAGCCAGTCCTGGTGGTGGCCTCGGTGTGTCTGCCAAACCTCTCGTCTCCTTAGTGACTGGCATTACATACAGGGAGAGGCAAAGGTAGGTTGACCATGGTTCATATGGAAAATAAGCCAGTGATTAGTAAATAACAATCCAAGAATAAACTCTTGTGTTTTGCGTGCTCCCAGCCGGAAGCCTACTTTTGCCCCGCCCTGTATGAGTGTCTCGAGGGCATCCAGTTAACCGTGTTGTCTCACCCACCTCTAGGCTTTCTCGGGAGTGCTCACAGTCAGACATTAGTGCGGATGGCCAGTGTTTCTGCACTGCAGCGTACTGTGTGATTTCACTGCACGCTCGCTCTTAAAGAGTGCCAGTTAGCTGCGGGGTCGGCCAAGAGGCACAGAAAGGAAGGCATCCCAGGTAAAGCCTCCCAGGGCCTGTTGGGGCACCACTGCCGAAGCAGTGATTCTGCAGGTGTCCAGTGAGCATCTCAGGATGCAGGAGAGAGGGTGATAAAATATCTGTCTGGCCCCTAGATACCTGCTGGACCGAGTTGCCCATGCCTGTGAAGCAGTGATGGGAAGTGGGCGGTTCCCTTTGCAGGTGGAGAACTGTTTGTATCAGACCAGCTGGGTGGGGTTTAAATTGTAGTTTCCACACAGGGGTATCCCACGCACATCAATCCAAGTAGCATATTTGGCCAAAGTCGATGCATGATTCTATAGTTACCGATCTCCCGGATTTATAAAGTGGATTTTGAGTCCCCCAAGCCCAGCTGTCTCGGTATTGATCACTAAAAAGAGGCTTGAGACCTTGTATACCTTTGGAGCCTCTTGCCTCCTCCCTGTTTGTGTTTTCCCATGGAATCTCCTCCATTTCGGTTGGAATTTTTGTATTTTGATTCATGACGGAGGCACAGGTCAGAATATCATGAGTCCCGTCAGGCAGCAGGCCTTCCTTTTTTCCCCTGTTACATGCTGTTTGCGCAGGTGGTTGGAAGTTTGCTGATACCACCGCGGTTTCAGCTTGCTTCCTTTCACCTGTGGGAGTAGAATTTCACACGAGCCTCACAAGTGAACGCTTCTGAAAGAAGGTTAAGAAAACACAGAAGGATGATCTTTTTGCAATAAAGAAAAAATGGTGCAAGTCAATGAAGAGTCCATTATTCTGTAATGAAAATCACACAGAATAAACTTTCTTAACTTCAGTTCCTTATACAGCGCCATGTTCTTTGTTGCTGGTGGTGTCAACCTGGGATTTTTTCCCACTTTCCTAACTGTAGATGCAATGTTCTTATCAGGGAGGTTGGAAATTCTCAGCGTTGGAGAGAGAATGCATGAGACTCGTCATGTAATAAAAGCTGATTTTTTGTAATGTAAAATAATGCATTTCCTACTACTTCTGTTCATTGTACAGTTAAAGATACTTAAAGTTTAAAATCGCTGTGTTCAGCCATTCAAAGCAGCCACTCATTTTTTCCTAAAGCTGGGGGACTTTGCTCCTGCGTGAACAGTGTTTCTGTGAGGGCGGAAGAGGGGCAAACTTCGTAGTCTAAAACAGACGCTAGAGGGCGCGCTTTGCAAAATGCATTGTGTGTATCTCAGATGGACAGCCTTTGATGCACAATTCTTAAGTGTAACTTAGAAATGCTCAAGATAATTTTATACCTCCCTTTTGGAATTTCCCTCTATTTTTAGTACACCGCGTTGATTTAAAGTTGTGTTAGGACCCAGAGTTGGAGTGAAGAGGTATTTGCTCTCAGAAGAGGCTCTGTAGACGCTGTCCAAATTGCGCACGTCAAAGCTGGAGTTTTCTAAAATCTTATTTTTGTACTTACATGTCCCACCATGTAAGAATAAAAAAAAGACTTTGGCTTGTTTGAATAAATAATATTCACCATTTGTTGGGTTTGGAATTTTTTTAAGACTTAGTTCAAGTCACGCTTCCGGAGAGACAAGGGTGATGTGCCATGGACCAATACTTTGTGGAGGTTCCTGGGAAGGATCAGATACGAAAGTGAAAGGAGGCGGGGCCCAAGCTCGATCACTCAGATGTGAAGCATACTGAAAATGGGAGAAACACAAAGTGCACTGGAGTGCGAGACCCATCCCGGGAGTGGAGAGAGACCCGCGTAGATGGGACACCCAGGAAGCACATGTAAGTGGTGGTAAGGATGGGACAGGGTATTCAGCCTACGGCTGGAGACGGAACTCCTGTGCCCCTCCCCCACGCACAAACACTATATTGCCCCGCCCCCCGCCCCAAAGGAGATGGTGTTCTCCAAACTCCACAGACAAGAATCCAGCTCCTAGTCGTACACCCAGGAAAACAGCCACAAAAGTGTTTGCCTTGGGAGGACACCCAGCTCCCTCCACCTCCAAAAGCACGTTTCGTTCTCTGCATCACTCTCTCAGGAGGTGCTGACTCAGGCCTTCCAGAAACAGAAGGGTCCTGCTGAGTGGGTCAGTCTCCAGAGGGGTATGCATCAACTCGGGTGAGTCAGAAATGATGAGTGGAGACGGGCTCCATCCACCAGCCCTGATCTAGTGGTTACACATACCCTTGAAAAAATACATTTCTTTCAATGGCTGGGCACTTTTTGTTTGATGATACCCAAACAAGATTTTTTTTAAAGGAAATTTCAGAACATTAGGAAGTGAAGCAACATTTACTTGAAAACCAGAATAGGATATGTGCTTTCTAATAACACAGGAAATCATTTGATTTCTATTTTCACAGGTTTTCTATGCTTGTTACATTTTGCCACCTGTAAAGTCTACGTGGCCCTGCAGATGTGGTTTTGCATGTTTGTCACTAGGTGGTGCTGTTGTGGGACTTTGGGGCATGCGTTTGCGTGCCTTTTTTTCCACCCCCACTCTGTGTGGCTTTCATAGCAGCTTTTATGGAGTGTGTGTGCACCATTAAACTACATCCCAGCAGCTAGTCAGAGCTGTCCGGCTGTGTCCGTTCTTCTCTGAAATACAATCAGCAAAATATGCTGGCTAGCTGGCTAGTAAACCTTGGAGGTAATCCGCAATACGCCTCTCCTGCCCTGGCCCGTCCACCCGGCCGCCTGTCCCACAGGGGATGAAACTGAGTCACAGAGGTGCCACAAAGTCTCCAGGTTCCCCCTGTTGGCGGCAGAGTCCAGCGTCAAAAGGCCAGCTTGTCTGATTACCAGACCTCTGGTCTCAGCCATCATGCGACTGTCTTCATCAGGTTAAACATTGGAAATTGAAAGGAAAAAAAAATTTTTAAGTAAGAATGGTGTATGCTACCGTCAAAATGCTCAAGGGGAAATACTGGAGAATATATTTGTAACAAATATATCAGGGCAGAAGCTAACCTTTTCTGAACAGCAAATTCTAGATACACATATGAGGTGTATGACAACATTTTAGCCTCAGAACAGCCCTAACAGGTACACACTGTTACTAAAAAACATTTCTTTCATCCTGGGTGTTCACCGTTATATTTTTGCCGGTTTCCCCAATTGCTCTGGATTGCATAAAGTTTTCTTCCAGTAGCGTCCTCAAAAGGGACTTTCAGAAATAAAAGTTGCTGAGTCCTCGCTTGTTAAAACTCTGTGTAGCCTTTATACACGCAGGGAACGCTGGCTGGGTAGCGAGGTCTTATTCCGAGTTTCCTTAGCTTCCTGCAGCTGTGACGTCGCTGCCTTCTCGTTGGAACATTGGGTTGGGAGAAGCTGAGAGAGCTCTCACGCCGCCTCTCTTATTTTAAGTGACTTCACCTTTTTTTCCTAGCTGCCCCAAAGGTGCTTTGCTTATCTTTAAAGCCCTGTAAGTCTAGGAAAGAGCTCATGCTAACCATTTGGGTTCAAACTTCCTGTGCCAGGAAATTTGAATATTTCTTCGGATCCTCCTCCTTTTTACGTGGACCTCAGGTCCACAGATGTTAGATGTGCTTTGCTTCTCTTCTTTACCTATCATATTGCAGTATTTTAAAAATATTTATTTTCATGCAGTTTTTTACTTGCCACATTTCTAGCTACTGTGTTCCTTGCTATGTCTTAATGAATTTCTATTTCCTCTAGGGCTTCTTCTAATGATTTTGTCTTTTCCTTTTACGCTGAGTTCGGTCCACCCGAATTTCACCTCCTCTTATTTTGCTTTCTTCTTCCAGTTTTTGCATTTCTCCATCATGGGCCTCTGTTCAAAATATTCATCCAATAAATTGTTGTTGCTGCTGCTGCTGAATTTGGAATGAAATGGGATGAAATGCATGTTTTTCATTTGCTCTCTGAAAACCCTTTTTCTGGTGAATATTCTTTATTGGATGGTAAGTTAGCTCCTCTTTCTCACGCTTTGTGATCATACTTGCTCACCAGTGCTGCCCGAGATCCTTTTGTGAATCTGTCACTCACACGCTAGGCGCTGGCGGGAGGCTCCGGTGGGCAAAGACATAGGACCAGTTTTCAGGCAGTAAGGCTCGCTTGGCGGCTGAACGAGAGGACTGTCTTCTGGAAACTGGAACCTGTGTGTGTGTGTGTGCATGTGTGTGTGTGCACACATGTGCATGCATCGTGGCACAGGCCTGACTCTTCTGAGTGTCTGAGAGGTGCCGCCGGCCCCCTCCCCTCTTCTTTCCCTCTCCCACAGCTGAAAAGAAGGAGCAAGGCTTTCCCGCTGCAGGGCGAGCCCCTCGTCCGGGAAACCGCATGTTATCTGGTGCCTTCTGAGGTTGGCCGCCGCTGCACCCTATGGCCCCCTGTTGCTCTCTGCCTCCCTGCCCTGCCTTGTCTCAGCTGCTTTTGGAAGCGTCTACATGTTCTTTGCAGCCTGCACTGATCTCTCCCTGCTAGTTTCACTGAAAATGTCGGGTTCAAGGCCTGTGGTCTATCTCTTGTTGCATTTTTCTTGTTTCTCTTTCACAATGCCCAAGAGGAAAAGGAGGAAGTTGCTGCCTTCCATGTTCATACTGGAAGTTTGGCCTTTGGTTTTTATTGTATTTCGACATCATTTTAATGGGTTTATTTATTTTTTTTTACCACAGAAATGTTTTTAGTTCAGTTATTGAAGTATTTTTAAATTTTTTATTGCAACTCCAGAATGCATGACGCATATTCATTGCTATGCCCTTCAGGGTGGAAAAGTAAGTGATCTGCCCGGTCAACTGTGAGGAAACGGTCATCATCACACATCTGTAAGGTGGAACCCTGGGCTACCTCAACAAATATATTCTAGTAGTTTAAAGATCAGGAGATGATTACATGAACAGGAAAAACAGCAGAAACTGTGTAGTGAGATCAACAATTTTAAACGCACACGCACACCCATACCTACACGCACACTCCTGCAGAGACGCACACCCGGAGAAAGGGGCCGAGGCCTGGAGAATAAGGCACCCAGGAGCTGAAGTGGTTATCTCAAATGGAATGACGGGCTGTTTTAAATAGTCTTTTAAAAATGCTGTATTTCCTTAAAGGCACAGTGGCGCAAAAGTCAGTTTATACTTGTGAGCATGCAAAACACAGGGTTTATTCATGTATTATTATTTGTTAATTATTGTATTATTTTCCACACAAAAAACTGCAAACCTACTTTTCCCATCCTGTATACCATACTTTTTTCAGAAGATTTTGTCTATTTATTTTTAGAGAGAAAGGAAGGGGAAGTGAAAGAGAGGGGGAGAAAGTCAATGTGTGAGAGAAACATCAGTTGCCCCTCACAAGCCCCCAATTGGGGACCCGACCTGCAGCCCAGGCATGTGCCCTGACCGGGAATCGAACTGGCAACCTTTCAGATTGCAGGCCCACACTCAGTCCACCGAGCCACAGTAGGCAGGGCTATATATATTGTACTTTTATAATCAGAAAACTCTAGGCAAAATAAATTTTAGAACCTTGTTCATGGTGTTCTTTCTGTTCCTCAAACCTCATCCTGTTAAGTGTTCATCCTGTCATGATGGGTGGCCCCCCACCCACCCACAGCCCTGGCAGGAAACCAAGTCACTCTTAGCTCTTCCTCTCCACTGCCCATGCTGACCTGCTCATTAATTCTTTCGGTTCTTCCTCCAAAAGGGCTCAAATCTTACCCCCCTCCCCAGGCTCATTCCAAAGATCTGTCTTCTAGACTCTCGAGTTGGTTTCCTTATTTGTCTCCGAGCCCTTTGCCTCTCCCACCTGGAGCCCACCTTCCCTGTGCTTTGCACCACTCCCAGCCCGAGTTCCGGCACCGGACCTGGGGCCGGGGACGGCCAATGCGTTACGTGCTAGCTGGTATGCAATAGTCACCCATAGCCAAACTGACCATGCCGGTCATGCAGCGGCTGTGGGCTGGCGGAATCTGTCCTGCTCAGTAGACGTGGCTTAAGTGGGTGAAAGTGGGGGGCTGGCGCAGGGGCTGACTCCGTCCAGCACCCGCCACCCACTTCCAGACTGGACCAGTTCTAAGCCATGCCGAATGAATGATGCTCTCCCCAGGTCCCCGCACTCGACCATCCAAACAGCCTCTTAGTGTTTCGATCGATTGAATATAAGCACAGGAAGTGCTCAGATGCTGTCTCCCTACTTTCCCTTTCTCTGTGACCTTTCTGACAACTTCATCAGAGGGCTGGGGCAGACAGCGTATCTGGGTTATGGGACATAGAGGGTCTGTAGGGTCAGTGGCCTGGATTCTTTTCCTGTGATAACATCCACACTCACACTCCACTCAGCAGTGGATGGGGTAGGTCACCTGACTTGCTAATATGATCTGTTAAATGCTTTCTCATTGTAGAGGCATCCTCAGGTTGGTAAGATTGGTTTTTTCTGCGCATCCTGTATTTTGTGCTTCGTTTCCGTGGCCCCCTTTTCGCCTGAGGTTTCAGAGTTGCTCTGCCTAAAAGCATTAATGCTTTCATGGGCAAGCCGAACTCTGCGTGTGTGAGGGGAAAACATTCACACCCACGGCCCAGAATGCCAGACGCTGAAAGGAGAGCCGAGAGTCTCTGAATCAATATCTTGTTTATTGATTGCATTTCACTCACTTGAAACAGATGTCTCTGCAATAGAGGAAGAAAGACATTCAATAAAACACTGACCTGGGTGAGTGGAAGGAAACCTACATCTCGATCTTGCTGGCCTTACTCAGGAGAAAGGAAGATGGACCTAGAGCAATGGTTTGTTCTCACTCTCTCTCTCCCTCCCTCCCTCTTAGAGTTCCCTGGGTCGGGCTTTTCCGGGTTTAACACCAGGAATTCTGCATAAGTCACACCAGGACCTTGTGAAAATACACACCCCTCGTCGGTCTGGGCGAGGCCTTTCTGGCAAAGGGGCGCCGCTGGTCCAGGGATCCCATTAAGTAGCAAGGTCTAGGTTACCTCCTGCCCCCATCTCACCTTCAGTAAACACTCTACGTGGCTACTGCCTCTCATTATCCTTCAGACACTGGCCTCACCTTTTCCTGGAAGCCCTCCAGGTTCTCCTGAGATGGGATGAAAACCGAGCATCCCCCATGATGAGGTGGATGAGCTCAGCCTGTGTCCCATGCCTGCTGGGAAGTGGGCAGTGAGTGTTGTCACCATTGTTCCACCAGAATCCTGCGCTACATCTGGCTTGGGGACAGTGATACTACAGTCATCCCCCTGTATCTTCAGGGGCTTAGTGCCAGGACCTGGCTCAGATGCTAAAATCCAGGGCAGTCCCTTATGGTAGATGGATTAGTATTTGCACACAAGCCCATCCTCCCCTGTACTCCTTTAAATCTTCTCCAGGTTACTTACAATACTGAATGCAACGTAAATGCTATATAAATAGTTGTTACCCTGTGTGGTTTAAGGATCAACTTCCTGGAAGTTTTTCTGGCGTATTTTTGATCCGCCGATACAGAGAGCTGTCTAACTCCTTCGTGCATCAGTGAATGAGTGGATGGTTGCTTGCCTATATTTGTCTAAGCATTTTACAACATCATCAAGACATTTTCAAACCCCAGACAGCAGAAAAACTCTAGGTGTGCATGTGCCAAGATCCGTTTCTGTACGACACACCTTGGTTTCGTCCTTGGAGAACTGTCGTGATTCTCCCCGAATCCACCCACGCTGCCCAGCCCCTTCCAGGCTCCCCCCACCCACCCACCTGCGTACCCAGCAGGGAGCAGTGCTGTGAACTTACCTCACCCTCCAGGGGGAAGAAGGCCATGGCCTGGGTTATACATGTAGGGGCCTGGGGGGTGTTCTTCATGATTCCTGATGGTCAGCCCTGCCTCCACTACCAAAAAGACCTTTGCTTCTCAGGCCCTTTGAAACTAACTCGCGCTCTGAGTCAGTCTGACCTTGTCCGGCCTCCAGGGTCAGACAAGGGAGGGTCCTCTGACGTCCCTTGCCTATAAGATGGGGACGCTGCCGTCTACCTTACGATGACAGCTCAGGTTTGCATGACGGAGGTTATGCCTTTGCCTACTTTTCAGCCCAGCTCTTAGCCTGTGGCCTGACAGATAGTAGTTCTCAATGGATACTCTTTTATTGAATATATAAATAAATGAATACATGCATGCATGAACTTGCAAAGCCAAACACTTAGAAGGGAAATTGGAGATATTAATATAAGCAGGGTTGTTGGATTTTTTTATGTCTTTGAAAGAGAAGAGATGAATCCAACCAACAGAACCATCCCCCGGGAAGAGTGAAATTCTCAGTCCTCGGCTGGGGAAACTCCAAGTACCTTTGTGAAAAGCAGGTAAATATACAGTGAATCAGTCATCAGGAAGGGGAAAGGAAGGTATGGTTCCTTCGGCTGCCCTTAAAATCAACCTGGTGCTTATCTATCTCTTGGCTCACTCATTTGTCCAGTCACTGAACAAATATTTGGAGAGCGCTGACCCTAACCAGGTCCTGCCCTAGGCTCTGGTGATTCAGCTGTGAACCTGCAGCTGGGGAGAGCCCCCCATCCACATGGAACCTGCTGTCTGTCAGAGAGGGGTTTGCGTTCTAGATAGTAAGTTAACAGGAAGATGTCTGAAATGATGCCAGGCAGTGCTCCGTGCTAGGGAGGAGGGGCAGAGGGCAGGGGAGGAAGAGGGAGTGATGGAGAGAGTGGTGGGGAGTTTCTGTAAACACCGCCACGGCCCATTTCCACAGCACCTCCCACAGGGGCTGCCCTTCGGTGGCCTCCCCCACCCTTCAAAGTCAGCCTGAGATCTGTGCTCCAGCCAGCTCTCACCTGCACAGATGTCAGGGGAGGTCAGAGGGAACTCCAGGTCCTGTTCTTCCTGGAGACGGGGTGGACTGCCAGTCGGCAGGTCTGCTCCCCCTTCCTACCAGCCCTGCGAGGGTGTGCCCACCACGCCCTGCGCTGGTGGCTCTGGCCAGGCCAGTTCAGTGCCACTCATGCTTCCTGGTTCACCCTTGCTGCCCAAGGGGGCAGCCCCTTGCTCATATACAAGGAGAACTCTGGCCCAGCGTTACTATAATTCTCAAGCTATCTACAAGGGAGGGATGGGAGGGACAGCCTGTCTCTGTACAGCAGCAGACTCCCTCGTCCAGCTTCCTGGTTATTACAGTCATTCAGGTTCCCCTTATTCAGCTGTCCCCACCTCAGGTGCCTCTCACCCACATGAGCCCGACTGCAAGGGACCAAACCACACAGGGTCCTTGCCCAGGAGGTTTAGGTGACTTCCCAGTGCTTCCCACCTTGGCACCCCCTGTGGCTCTGATCGCACATCGTCTGGATGCAGATGATCAAGTGCTATTTTAATAGACTGTGTGCTTCCGGGGGTGGGGGTGGGGGTGGACACTGGTGGCCCGGCAGTGCAGTCACACGGTCATGTGCACCCGACTCTCCAGGCATCTTGTGAAAACAAGGACTGCCTTTGGGGTGGGGGTTCTGCCATTCTAACAGACTCCCAGGCGGTGCAGGTGCTGGGCCTACGCCCCCCGCCCACCCACCCCCCACCCCCCGCACCAAAGGCTGCAATGGCGCCTCTCCTCCGGTCCTCCGCCATCCGATTCAGTGGTTCCCAGCTGGGGACAGTGGTGCCTCCCAGAGAGACAATTTCTGCTGTCACAACGGGGGAGCTGCCCCTGGCCAAGTAGTGGGCAGAGAACAGGAATACCGCTCAGCATCCTACCGCACACAGGGCCGCCCCCACAGCGAAGAAGCAGCTGGCCCAGAATATGGAGAGTACCCAGGCTGAAACGCTCTCAGAAGCATCTAATTCTGTCTATACTCTGGAGTTCCCTGGAGTGCCAAAAATGCAAGTCTGAGGGTCTCTCCTAGACAAGGACCTTGGGATCTTTGGGGCGAGGCCTCGGTTCTGTACTTTCACAGGCAAACGGGGGACTCCAAGGTGCCCTCCAGCTGAGAGCCAGCAGCCTCCACCACCATTGACGGTAACCGTGAAAACCGGCAGCAAGGAAGAGGGCTCGTATTTGGGGGCTTTTCACATTCCCCATAATTGCACAACACACAGTTTTGCTCACACTGGCCAATGGGGTGAGGGACACCCTGAAGACACACCACTTGGGGAATGTGGGGACCCTCTGCGTGGGGAGGTTGGGAAGGAAGGCTCTGACTCCACCCTGGTGCAAGGGACCAGGGGTTCCTGGATGGGGTTCTCTGCTTCTCCCCTTCCAGTAGCTTCATTCCACACGACATCTGTTGTTACTGGCTTCAAACACCACGGGGACTACAGGGGAGCTTTTGTTCCCTCTTTATGGAAACTATGGAGTTGGATGGTTAATAGCAACCATCACCACCATGTGATGTCATAGGTGAGAAGATGAAAGAACAGAAGAATTAGTGGGCTAGCTAGAAAAATGGCAGAGATCGGCTTAGAACCTAGAATTTCAAATCAAAGTCTTCACTTTCTTCCGTTGCTTTCCATAGAGTTTATCTGTTCATTCATTCATTCATTCAAAATGTGTTGCCAATTGGCTATGGGCCAAGCCTCATTTTAGTTGCTGGATAAACAAGTCTTAGAGAGTCTTTGCCCACCAGTAACGCACAGGCGCGTGGGCAGGAGGGTGGCCGGTACAGATCACAACAGCACAGTGTGGTAAGTGTCCCTGGAGGAGCGCAAAGAAGCAGCCCACAGTGCTGTCCCCATCCTGAGTCCCACCAGCCATGTGGCTCCCTGCACCTCTCGGATCTTCAGCTGCCTCATCTGTACAAAGGGTATAAACCCTCCCCTCCCTGGACTGCGAGGACACGATGACGCCGTCGGAGGGACAGGTCCAAAGTCGGTGTTTGGTCATTCATTCTCCTGCTTCGTTTAGACACTGTAATGGATAAACAGACAGACTTGGTTGATAAAAACCTGAAAATGTGTTTCTCCCTTTAGAAAGAAGGCAGACATTTTTCTTAAAGAGGTTTTTGACGTTTTCTTGTCATCTCTAAAACAGAGGTGTGTGTATCTGAGTATGTTCCACTCCACCCAGCACCATCTCACTTTCTGAAGGAAAAGCGGCTCACATCTCAAAGGGAGGCGTCCTTTATAACAAGAACAGAAGAAGTCAGGTTTGCTGGCACGATTGTTGTAAGACCGTGTGACCAAGGAGATTTGCTTTGGATTCCTAAGCAGGTATTCTGACTTCAGCTCTGCACGCTGAGATCAAGAACAAACTATGAGAATGAATTTAGTGTTTTTATTTCTCTCAGCAAACTGCTGTGTCCAGCCAAAGCCTGTGCTAATCAAACACACCTTAGCTGTCAACACTGATGACCAGGATTATTGGAGGCATGGCATTGTGGACCTAAACAAATCAAACAGCTATTTTACCAGCAAAGAATTGCAACTCTGGACATGCGGTCTAATGGCAAAACCATAGGCAAGTCTGGAAAACAAAGAAGAGGGTTGTTCTTTTCACAGAGGAAAGACGGAGTTGGGAGGGGCGGTCACACAGTCCGCTGGAGGAAAAGGGCAGTTCCAAGTGTAGTGGCTTCTCATTGGCTGGGTTGGGACAGTCTCTCATTGGCTGGGCTGTTGCGGGGCGAGGAGAAAAATCTTCCTTCTTCCTTCTGGGGTAGTAAATAGAAAAACATCTTCCTGTTGGAGCCAAGGTTTGCCTTTTCCCATTTGGGGCAATGGAGAATGAATGGTAGAGCAGGAGGGCTCCCCTCTAGGAGGCCCTCCCAACTTCAATTCTAATTGAGGTTTCCTTGATTAATTTTCAGAGTATCAACCCCCTTTTCCTCATCCTTGTGGCCTGAACTCAAATTACAGTTACTGGTAGGCTCCAGAAGCATTGTTTTATGTAACAAACGTTGTTCCAAGAATACCAGGTTATTACTGCTCCCAGCTGAATCCAGTTTGAGGCCCTTGAAGAGGAGGCCTCCAAAGAGATAAGATTCATGCATAACACACGGGTGTGCAAGTAGCGCCATTGACAAGTCACTTGTCAGTTTCCTTATCCTCAGATTCAGAGTTTAGAGAGCAGACTCCCTACAAGAAGCCTCCTTCCAACTCCTGGAAGGTCACGTGAGCCTAGGTTTGGATTAGCCTGCTGTTGTAGACTGAATACTTGTGTCCTCCCCCCCATTCATATGTGGAGGCCCTACCCCCACAATGCACATGCATTTAGAGATGGGGTAACTAGGGGTAGATGAGGTCATGAGGGTGGACCCCTCGTGATGAGACTGGGGCTCTCATGAGAAGAGGAAGAGACACTGGGGTGAGCCGTCTCTGGCACGAGAAGAGGCCATAGGGCAGGGGCAGCTGTCTGCAGTCGAGAAAGGCAGACTTCACCAAGAACCTGATCTGCAGGCACCTTGATCTTGGACTTCTTACCTCCAGAACTAGAGAAAAGTAACATCCATAGTTTAAGCCACTGGTCTGTGGGATTTGTTACAGCAGCCCTAGCTAACACAACTGCAATCAAAGAGAAAATGCCGCATTGCAGCATGATTCACAGTGGCCGAGACATGGAGACAACCGAAGTGCCCTTCGGTAGAAGACTGGATACAGAAGACGTGGCGATAAACACTAGGGAACGCTACTCCGCCATGAGAAGAGATGGAAGGCTGCCATTTGCAACAACGTGGATGGACCTTGAGAATGTCATGCTAAGTGAGATAAGTCAGCCAGAAAAAGCTAAGAACCATGAGATTTTACTCATATACAGAATATAAAACCGAAACCGTAGACACAGACAAGAGATGGTGGTTGCCAGAGGGAAGGGGGCAGGGCGGTTGTGCGGGGTGAAGGGAGTCAAGTATATGGTGGCAGAAGATGATTGGACTTTGAGTGGTGGGCACACAACGGAGATTCGGTGACATATCAGAGAAATGTCCAGTTGAAGCCTATATGGTCTTGTCAACCCGGTCACCCCAATCAATACAACTTAAAAAATAAAAAGGGAAAGAAATGCTGGAGGAGGTTGAACTCTGTGAATCCTGGACTGTTTACCAGCTCTGCCTTTTAGTAGCCATTCATTCGACATTGAATTCCTGAGTGTTTACTGAGTGCCCCACCCTGCAGGGCATTGGGGACTCGGAGAAATAAACACGGTCCCTGCGTTCAGAAACTCACAGGCCAGCAGGTGCCACTGACATGCAAAGGAGCCATCACCCCCACTTTATAACAAATACGTGAAAATACTGGGCATGGGGGGCCTGGATCGGAAGAAGTCACCGCGGAAGCATTTTCTCAGAAACAGTTTCAGATGGAAATTAATTCAAACGTACTTCAACTGAGGCTCCTCGAACTTTTTAAAAATTTATTTTTAATGAGACACGGTTATAAAAGGGCTGAGGAGATCAGTGAAAAAGCTAAGCCCTGACTAGAGGAAAGCTCCAGCAGATGCGTTGGCTAGATCTGGGCCAGTGCATCGCCAGAGCCCCGAAGGGGGCCTCACGGGGCGGGGCGGGGGAGAGGGCTCACACACCCTCGCATCCTGAGCTCTCCTGGAGGAGCCCCTGCGGGCAGACTAGATGTCTACAGGCTGGCCAAGAGGGCTGCCATCTTTCCCAAAGTGGGCATGACAGTGTCCAGCCTTTTTACGTGTACTTCTCAGTCTCGGGAACCTCCCTGGGGGACTCTCACGGACTGTCACTTGGCCGAGCAGTTTCAGCAAGCACAACCTCAGGAAAGCCTAAAGCAGCGGGGGGACCTGGGGTAGGGCAGCCTTGGGAAGGACCCTGTGCAGCGGGAAAGGCAGTGATGGGCCCAAGGCACACAGGGGACCAGTAAAGGCTGGAGGGACCTCACAGGACACGTTGGGGGAGGGGAGTGGAAAGGCGGAGATGGACCCAACAGCCACACGTGGGGTCTGCAGCCTGGGAAAGGCCCTGTAAAACAGCCAGCTTCACTTGGATCCACCCTAGCGAAAGGACGCATGGATGCCACTTGCCGCAGCGGCGGAGCCACGCGGAGGCGGTATAGATCGCACTGCGCCTGCGCGGGCCTCAGCAGGGATGGCGCGGGCACGGAGTCGCAGACTGTTCTTGGGGCGCAGAAACCTGAGGCGGCGACTGGGTGAGAGGGGTCCGGGCAGGACAGTGGTGGAGGTTCGGGTCGGGGTCTGGTCGGGGTCAGGTCGGGGTCAGAGTCATACCTGGGCCTGACCTGCGGTGGGAGGAAGGACTGCCCTGCAGACCTGGACCCCAAGGGTTGGAGGGGACTGGCCTGGGATTCGTGGGAAGAAGCCCTAGGGTCTCGCAAAGCTGGTCATCCAGGAATGCTTAAGAGAGTTGGACTCCCTTAGACCCCTCAGCCGGTGGGAGACCTGAGGCCCTCCGCACCTGCTGGGCTGGGCATGAACAGAAAGTCGGCCGTGACCTAGGACCTCTAGGCTGGCCTCCACCTGTGCCCCTGAGCAAGAGGGCTGCCATCTTTTCCAGCGCTTCACAGGAAAAGAAGATGCCCTTCGCGCAGGTCAGGGGTCCAGGCAGGATGCTCTTGGCTTGATGAGGCACAGGACAGAGTCAGGCAGCCGACTCGGATCAGAGCTGCGCCTCAGTCCAACCTATGAATCACTGCGTTTCAGAAATCCCTCCCATTGTTTTCCGTTTAGCATTTTTGGCCTATTACATACATATGCTATAGAGATATTTTGTTTTGTTTTTTTCCCCAAGGTCTTACCTCTAAGACACATTTTTTTTTTTTTTTTTGTCTTTGTAATATTCTAGGACCGGTGCCTCATAGTGTTTCTTTGGTAGTCCCCTCATATTCTTTCTAAATCAAAACAAACTCATCTAGTTTTTCTCTTGATTGCTAAGACAATGAAAGACAAAACACCCCATTAAGGTGACAATAGCGACCATTTACGGGGTGCCTCTCTGCATTGTTCTGTGTACCTTCCTTCTGTTCCCTCTGCCCTGGATGGGCATTGTGACCCCCATTAGCTCACATCCCAGACCACAGAACTACAGGATCCGGTCAGTCTGATTCAATTTCCATGCTCTTCCTCCTAAAAAATCAGCCCCAGCGACCAGCAAAAATTGTTTCCTAAGGAGTGAAAATCAGCAGCAAAGGACATGACTTCGGGCATTGGGTTTGTTTCTCACACAGCTTGCATTCCAAGCCCAGAGCAAGCCATCAGGTCACAGAAGGACGGTGAGGGCGAGGAGGAAAAGATGTGATGTGGGGTGCACTCTTGCCTTGGCGCTTGAGCACCTAGGTCACCTCAGTTTGGACACATCTTCACGAAAGGGGACATGGCACTCCAGGAATCTAGGACACGACTGCAGGGTCTGGGACTTAGGAGACCCAGGTTCCAGCTGAGTGGCCACGGGCTACTAATGTACCTTTGCACCGTTCAGCTACCTCACTGTACCAGAGGGGGTGACTAGGGACCCGGCTTGGAGCATAGGATTCCGTACTGTTCGAGGGAGCGCTGAGCAACGTCCACCTCCAGACCAGCCGATTAGATCCTCTACGCTGAAACCCGTAGCGGCCAAAACCTCTTTTCCAGTCTCCAGATGGACCCTGCCTTCTGACAAATGGGCAGTGATTGCTCCAATGCCCCCACCTTCGGAGTTGTTCTCTTATTTCTGTGCCACGCAGGCTCACGAAAATCAGGTGCCTTTTCTTTCTACAAATGAGCCGCTCCCTATACAAGGGCCTCTTGTGTGTGAAGTGTGAATTCTGCATCAGTTTCTCCCATCCCACCGCGCTGGCTGTGAGCACTGTGATGATGCAGAAAACCTGTAAGCAGTCATTTGATCTGTGGAATATAAACTTCCCCAGTCACAGTTACAGGCACCAAAGACAGTCCAGAAAGGTGGATGATCCCAAAAACCTTAAGTGTTTATTTCAAGGTAGGTTTCTGCAGTGAAGGGTGTGTCCCAGCTCTTGATTTCTGCAGGCACCACCTTTCCAGAGAAAATCCCAAGTTACCATGGACTATCTGCAGAAACACACCTGGCACCTTCGGGAGA
The DNA here is from genome assembly GCA_004027475.1 of Anoura caudifer. NCBI lineage: Eukaryota > Metazoa > Chordata > Mammalia > Chiroptera > Phyllostomidae > Anoura > Anoura caudifer. The sequence continues at coordinate 190,295 of PVKU01001500.1, read as the reverse complement.
TTGTCAGAGAAACAATCCGCAAGTAAGAGCTTGACAAATACAGTAACCAAGACCATCTGCAGGAGCCTAGACACACACCTGCCAGTCCTTCCTAAGAGCAGTGGCTATTCATGAACCAACAGGTGGTCCACAGGGAACCTCCATGTGGGTGGGCATCACCATCTGGCCCATCCAGGTAGTAACCCAGGAAAAAAGGGAGCAGCTCAGAGTGGCAGCTGAAAGAAGGGACAAACACCCGTTTATATTCTCAGCTCACCTCTCTTCTGCCCTGTTCAGACCCAGAGATTTCTGTACTACCTGGGCTTTCTGCCAGGAGTTCCCAGACCCCTGGATGACCTATTTTGGACAAGGAGGCTGCTGACAGGGTTATGATTTAGAGGGTTGAAAGTTTTCACCCAAAAGGTGCCTTCCCCAGTTTCAGGCTTCTTCCCATTCCCTGTCATCTTGCTCCAGGGCAGCCTCATGTCCTCTTGTCATCACCGCCAGCATCCTGGCTCCAGCCCCTCAACGTCACCAGTGCCTCTCCGCATGATCCCAGGCACAGGGGCCTTTGGCGGGGACACTGCACAAACTCAGCCCCTCTCTGTTGCCAAGAGCTTTCTGTGGGTCATGCCTCCATTTGCAAGTCGGCCCTCACTGTGAATCTGTTGCTGCTTCGCTTTACCTAACTTTGCACCAGAAGATGAGCTGTCCAAGTCCTGTATCTTTGTCATTTTTGTACCCTGATGCACCTCTGGGGCTTAAACAGTGCCTGGCATCCAACAGTGTTTCATAAACATTTGGCTAATTGAATTGAATTGAACAGAGACCTCTACCTTCCACAGAGCTGCCCTGTCTGGGATTCCAGCCCCTTGAGAGACGAACACTTCCTCTGCAAAGGTTGGAAGAGCTGTGAGGGTCAGCCCTTCCGCTGCACTATGGCCGGTGCAGGGTATGTCCAAGGCATGGAGAGTCTTTGCTTTGCTGGCAGCTGGTCAGCTAGCCAGGATTCTGAACAACTGCACCCCAAATGAGCCTCCGGGCCAACAAGACAAAGTGCGGCTGCCTTAGGCAGTGACATGTCTGGGCACCTCCTGGCTGCTCCGCAAGCGCCTGCTGTGCAGGAGCTCGTTCATCCTCAGCAGTTCTGAGATGGTGTTATCCTTCTCATTTCACAGATGGAAAAGAAAGGAAAGGAGAGGAGAGGAGGAAAGAAAAGAAACAAGGATCCAGGATATTAACTCAGTTGCTCTAAATTCCTTAGTGTGATGGAACAAGGATTGAAACCGAGGTCTGCCTGGCTCTAAACCCAGGTGACCTGACCCTTTTGTGGCTCAAGGGTCTGCTCAGCGTTTCAGCCAGACCGTCCAGAGCAGCAGGCCTCAGGCGTTTCCGTGTCAGGTTCCGATGCACCCCAATTGTGCTCGGGGCCCCTGGAGCCTTTTTTTATGTAGGGGGTGCATTCATAATTAACAGTGAGACCTTTCAAAAGTATTTGTTAAGTCATTCAAAAATAATAACAAAGCATTCCTTTGCATGTTAACATAGCTTTATGAAAAATAATATTATTTTCTGGAACAAAAGATCTAATGAAAAGAATGGCATCGTTTTACATTTTTGCTAATCTCTCTAATGTCCTTAGCAGAAGACAGTTGGGTTCTCATAGCTCCTCTTGCATTCGGTCTGTTGGCAAAAAATCTGGCCTCCCAGAGGCACGTAGCTGGGATGGGAAGGGGAATCCAAATGTCCTTTTCCGAGAACTATGGATATTCTTCTTTGATGCCAAACTGAAACTCAGCAAGTATAGTTTGTTTCAAGATCCGTTGCATAGAATTTTTAAAGATGGATTTTTCTAACTGCTGTGCTCAGAGGTGTTGGTGTGTTCGGCACTTTGGTCGGATCTTTTGCCTTTGCGTGATTTCGTATCTTCATACGTCCACCCTTTGGGAAACGGTGGTTTACTGAGTCACGCAGATCTTCTCGCTCTACGGTTGGAAAACACTATTGAATGCTCCTGAGATGGTGAGAGTGGAAAAGGCAACCGATGTCGGGGTATTTTTTCGATGTCATAGTATCAAGTTTTGGCCTCATCAACTCCCTAAAGCATCTCCTGGACTCCCAGGGCCCCCAGACCACCCCAAGGGAACCGCAGGTCTGTGGTATGAAGTGAATGGCTGCTGAATGCAAAGTCCTGTGAGCAGTTACAGAAGGAATAGAAAGTCCAGTCTGATAACCTCAACATTTAAAATGGAAACAGAAATATGTTCAGTTCAGTATGTGAAACTAAGGAAAGACAAATGAAGATATGAGTGCACAGCCCTGGCTGGTGTGGCTCAGTGGATTGAGCTCAAGCCTGCAAACTGAAGGGTCACTGGATCGATTCCCAGTCGGGGCACACGCCTGGGTTGCGGGCCAGGTCCCCAGTGAGGGGTGTGTGAGGGGCCAGCACACGTTGATGTTTCTCTCCCTCTCTTTCTCCCTCCCTTCTCTCTAAAAATAAAATCTTTAAAAAAATAAATAAATAATTTTTTAAAAAAAGATGTGAGTACACAAAAGTTACAAAACAGTAAAAAACAAACAAACAAGCAAACAAACAAACAAGAAAACCCTCTAGGTCTACACTTGACTGACCTAGGCAGCTAGCTCCTTGTGACCCCAAATCACACCCTTGCTGTGGCTCTGGACACCACCCTCCCATGAGCTCATGGGTGGCTGGAGAGTTCGGGATGACCAGAGGCCTGTAGGGCCAGGGGGAGAGGGTGGCAGAGAGAAGGGGAGGCTTGGTGGGTTAACCGCAAAGGAAAGGCAGGAGAGAGCGGGTAAGTCCATCCAGGTTGAGGTGGGACCGAAAATTGTTCCCTCCAATGCTGCCGAAGAATGGCGAAGACAGCTTATAGAACGCGCCACCAGCCGGAGCTAAGAGCAGGCTTCGGAGGGGGCCACCCTAGGCCTGGAATGACACCTGCCTGGGGCACCTGGCTGGTCTGAGCCATAAATGTGTTTCGAGGGACCAAGGATCTGCACAGGTTCACACACCTGTTCGGCTTTATCACTTTTATGTGTTTGTTGTTGTTTTTTTTTTATAACATACTTTATCAAAGTATAATGTATATGCAGCAAAGTACACAAATCCTAAATGTATGCAGCCCTATAACATTTGCTTAGGATTCTTGTATCCTCAATGTCCAGGTAAAGATAAAGACCTTTTCATCACACCTGTGAGTTGCCCTACGGTCCTTCCCTCCCTGACGCTCCGAGGAAACCACTGTTCTATCCACTGTCACCGTAAATTAGCTTCATCAATTACTGAATATCATCTACTGGGCAAGAAACAGAAATATGTGGAAATGTAACCGGAAAAGACACCAGTGTTCGAACTACCTGTCGCTACCAAATCCAATAAGCAATGACAGTTACCGAATCTTTATGGGCACTTTATTCAGATGGCCATCGATCTGAGAAGATGGTGTGTTCGTACCCTAACAAACCATCTTCCCTTCTCTTTCCTGGCCAGAACTTTTATAAGATGGGGGTGAGTGGATAAACAAGGAGTGATGAGGAATTTGAAATTCAGGGAGGAGTAGGTGAGAGAAGCTGCCACATGCCTGTTCTGGGCAGTTAGCTGTTTCCAGGTCATCTGCTCTTCCTGGAACAAAGGTCTGGATGTCCCTAGGTGGTAATCTTCTGTCAGTGCCCCAGGAGGTCAGCCGTTTTCCCAGGAACCAGGATGGGCCTTATCTGTAGTTTCTGAAACAAAAGCTTTAACATACACATTACTTGCTAGACTTATAACTTTTTCCTTAAGCTAAAATTTTCCAAGTCTTGAGTCCCCTATCAGAAACTAAACAACATGCTACTAAACAACCAATGGATCAAAGAGAAAATCAAACAAGAAATCAAAACTACCTTGAGACAAATGAAAATGAAAACACAACTTTCCAAAATTTATGGAATGCTGCAAAAGAAATTCTAAGATGGAAGTTCATAGCTTTAAGGCCTACCTTAAGAAACTAGAAAATCTCCAGCCAACATGGAGGCATAGGTAGACACACTGTGCCTCCTTGAACAACCAAAATCAAGGACAACAAAGATTTAGAAACAAGAAAACAATCAGAACTGATAGAAAATTGATCTGTATGGAAGTCCAACAACCATTCATCCAGACCGGTAAGAGGGGCGGAGTCGCAGCAGGTAAAAGTGGAGATTGGGCACGCAGGCAGCAACGGCTAGCAGACCCCAGACATGCAGGTGGTAGCCAGCGGACCCCGGGCACGGGGTGGCAATGGTGCAGACCCAGTGAGGCCATGCAAGGCAGCTGGCTGACCAGGCGTTCCCACATTCATGTGCAGATAATCCAGGTGAAGGGAAGTGGTGGAAGGGACTGGAAACCATGAAAGAGTGGAGCGAACGCCATTGTTCCCTCTCGGACCCCGCCCCTACATACAGAGTCACTACCCAGCGACTGGGCTGCCCTGCCCTGGGGAACACCTAAGGCTCTACCCCTCACTACATAAACAGCCTCAACCAGACCAAAAAATAAAAATAAAAATAAACAAAAATGGCTCAAACGGGAGAATCGATCAAAGCCCCAGAGCCAATTCATCTAAGCCACCAAGAGACAGCCAACCTATCAGATGCATAGTTCAAAGCCCTGGTGATCAGGATGCTCACAGAATTGGTTGATTTTGGTCACAAATTAGATGAACAAATGAAGGCTACAATGAGTGAAATGAAGGAAAATGCACAGAGAACCAATAGAGATGGGAGGAAAATTGAGACTCAAATCAATGGAGTGGACCACAAGGAAGAAAGAAATAGCCAAACGGAAAACAAGGAGGAAACAAGAATTCAAAAAAATATCTGAATTGTAGGGGTACCAGAAGGGGAAGAAGAAGAGCAACAAGTAGAAAATTTGTTTGAACAAATAATAGAGGAGAACTTCCCCAATCTGGCAAAGAAAATAGACTACCAGGAAGTCTAGGAAGCTCAGAGAGTCCCAAAGAAGTTGGACCCAAGGAGGAACACCAAGGCACATCATAATTACATTAGCCAAGATTAAAATGAAGGAGAGAATTCTAGAAGCAGCAAGAGATAAGGGGACAGTCACCTACAAAGAAGTTTCCATCAGACTGTCAGCTGATTTCTCAAAAGAGACCTTACAGGCAAGAAGGGGCTGGAAAGAGGTATTCCAAGTCATGAAAGTCAAGGACCTACATCCAAGATTGTTCTACCCAGCAAAGCTGTCATTTAGAATGGAAGGGCAGATAAAGTGCTTCTCAGATAAGGCCAAGTTAAAGGAGTTCATCATCACCAAGCCCTTATTATATGAAATGTTAAAGGGACTTATCTAAGAAAAAGAAGATAAAAAAACAGGACAGTAAAAAAGACAGCAAACTCACAGATATTAACAACCACACCTAAAACAAAAGCAAACTAAGCGAACATCTAGAACAGGAACAGAAACACAGAAATGGAGATCACATAGAGGGTTAGCAACAAGGGAGTGGGAGGAGGAGAGAGGGGGAAAAGGAACAGGGAATAAGTAGCATAGACAGCGGGTAGAAAATAGGGGGAGGGCAAGAATAGTGTGGGAAATGTAGAAGCTAAAGAACTTATGACACATGGACATGAACTAAAGGGGGGAATGTGGGTTGGAGGGGGTGTGCAGGGTGGAGGGGAATGATGGGGGAGAAATGGGACAACTGTAATAGCATAATCAATAAAATATATTAAAAAAGAAACTAGAAAATCTCAAATAAATAAACTAAATTTACACCTAAAGGAATAGAAGTGGAAGAACAAAGCAAACCCAAAGTATAGAAGAAAGGGAATAATGAAGTTCAGAGTGGAAATAAATGACATTGAGACTAAAAAAGCAAAAGAAAACATCAGTGAAACTAAGAGCTAGTTGCTGGAAAGGATAAATAAATTTGACAAAGCTCTAGCCAGACTCATCAAGAAAAAAAGAGCCCAAATAAATAAAATCAGAAATGAAAGAGAGATCCCACCTGACACTACAGAAAGACATGGGGTCATCAAAGAATGCTGTGGACAATTGGATGCAGACAAATGGGACAACGTAGGAGAAAAATGGGTACATTTCTAGAACCATAGAACCTTCTGAGACCGAAGCAGGAAGAAACAGAAAATCTGAGCAGACTGATTACTAGCAATGAAATCGAGACAGTCGTCAAAAAAACTCCCAACAAACAAAAGCCCTAGATGGGACCGATTCACAGGTAATTTTTACCAAACATTCAAAGAAGAATTAACACCTGTCCTTCTCAAACTATAGCAAAAACATTGAAGAAGAGCAGTGCTTTCTTCAAATACCTGCCTCCCCCTGGCCTCTGAGTAAACAAGAGGACCTGCAGACCTGACACCCACCCTGGAGCCTGGGCCCATTTTCCCTAATCACAACCCCCAGCTCCCCACCCCCACCCCCACCATGTAAAGAAAGTAGCAGGACATGGTGCACCCATGCTGGGCTGTGATAAAGCAGTGGACAGGGAGGCTGATCCGGGAGAAGCAAAGAGGCCCAGGCTGGTGGCCCAGGGCCACTGGAACTCAGCTTTGAAGTTTGAAAGCCTCAAGTCCTGTTTATCTTTGCAGCCATTTCCCTTTGTGAGACATTAAATTGGGGCCTGGGTCCACGAACTGTTAAGGGCCACAGTGTCCTCCCTTCAGAACAAACCCTGTTTATTCTGTCTGGCCCCCAGTCGAGGAGCAGAGAGCTCAGGGTCTGCAGACAGGGAGCTCCTGGGCTCCACCCAGTGCACCTGCCAGACAGCCTGCGCACTTCCCGGTCTGCTCCTGCCTGGCCCGGTGTCTGCCTTTTGCCCGCCCTCCCAGCCACCTGCTCCAGAGCTAGTTAGTTGCCCGGTCCTCCTCCCAGTCCTCATAGCAGGTAGGAGGTCCCCAGTCCACCGGGAGCTGCTGCCTGCGGCCAGGAGGGCGGGCAGCAGCACCTGGAAGATGCGCCCAGTGGCTGTTGGTGAGTTGCAACCCGCACCTGCCAAAGGAAGAAAACAGGGACCGGGCAGGGAGAGAGTCACCCCTTGCAGTTCCACCCCACTGAGCTGTAGGGTGGGGCTGGCGCTGTGGCTGATCTCTCTGGGGAATGCAGAAAGCCAGTCTAGCAGAGGTGAATGGGGGGGGGGGGGGGGTGAGGGGGGCGGGCTTTGAACAAGTACTCTACAGCATTTCCTTGGGCTCCCCCTGCCTGTCTCCAGGGGCGCAGCTGGGATTCAGGGAAATGGAATCAGTGAGTGTGATGTTGAGGCTTGAAAGTAGGTATTTGCTGAGTGCAGGCAGAGTCGGACTCAAGGTGGGGAAGGGAAGGGTCCGAGGGAGAGGGCCCTTTCCTGGGAGAGCAATTGCCTGCTGTGGGGCCCCAGACCTCCTGGGCCAGCAGGGCGCTGCCACCTGCGGTTGGAGGCACTTTGGACTCCACCTGAGGCCCTTCTGCTGGGTCAGGAGTCACTAGGCAATATCCAGAGAAGGTACAAGCGGGACAGCCCTTCCCATGTCCCTGGAGGATATGGGTGGGTGAGAAGCGGGCGCTCGTTGACGCGGAATGCCCCGTGGTCGCTGATTCTGGATGTCCCAGCCGCATCTCTTTATCAGGCTGATTTTATTTTCTCCATTTATCAAACAGCTTGAGACTGTGGAATGTTTGGCGGGGGAAAAAGAAAAAGGGAAAGAAAAAAGCAACTATTTCCTCAATCATTTTCTCCCTCAAAGCCTGTCTTTATGGCAGTGGCCTCTGCCCTCTGTCACTTGCCTGCCTCTCTCTGCAGGTGTTCTGGGGTCTGGGCGTGAACTGCTCACCTCTGTCACACCTGCCCTTCCTAGTTGGTTTTGCTGTTTTCTTTCTGTCACCCGAGGAGTCTGGGTTCCTCCTGAGGTAAGGCAGCACACCAGGACAAGAGTGCAGGGTCCTCTTGGCCACTGCAGGGGTCGCCGCCCTGTCTTGGGCGGCGGCGGGTCGCCAGCCACGAGGTCTGTGTAGGACGAGTACTTCTAGCCCTGGCGTCTCTTGTGTGGTTGTTCACGCTCCAGAGGGTTCTGCACACCATTTTTCTGCTCCATCCCCAAGGTATAGAAAAGCCAAATTGTAAGGTTTTTTAAAATTTATTGTGTAAAATAGTCATGTTTTCCACAAAACCATTTATTTATGAACTGTTTTCAGGAACTTGTGTGGATTGTAGGGTAAACGGGGGGAGGCATATACCTCTCTTTTTAGAGGAGAAAACACCTCCCTTGGGGCACTGACTTTCGCTACGGATACCTTGGAAGAATTTTCTCATCATTTTCATATTACATATCATTTCGCTGGTTACTCAGTAGAAAATTCAGCTGGTTACTTGGCCGAATATTGTCAGGTTGCCTCTCCCACCCGCAGCCTCATGGTTCACGCAAAGTCTGTGAGGTCCCTTCGCCTAAAGCTTGGCTGTAACCCGGTATTTGTTGGCATGTGAGGTTGGGAGAGAAGTCGCGTACAGAAAATCAGAGCCGTGTCACCTTGACTTTGTGAGCTAAAGGTCTGGCAAAGGCCCTGGAAGCAACATTTCAGTGGATAAGGTCCAACACCAGGTCTGGCTCAGGTGACAACTCACGGTTCAGGTTCAATGGGTAAAGTAAGTTAAGCGGCCAACACCCATCACCTGTGATCCGCAGCCATCCTGGTTCCTCAAACTGAGGGTGTTGGCGTGTCAACCTTTGCGGGTGAGTTACCTGGCAAACCTGCCGTGGTGTTCAGGCATGGCGTTCCGGCCCTTCGGCCATAAAGCCTCTGCCAACAGGACAGTGACGACAGTGGAGACTGAGGCCGGCAGAGCTGGGGGTCACAAAGCAGCCCCAAGTATGGCCCATCCACCCCTCAGCCCTCCTGGCCCCTCAGGGACCTCCTCCAGGGTGAGGGCATTTTGTTTGTCTTGGCCAGGCTGCCAGTGACCAACGCTTCCTCATCCCACCTCGTCCTTGTTCCTACAGATTGAAGGAAATCCCCCCCCGAAATGGGTTCAGAAGGGCTCTCTTCGGGGCCCCTGGACTGGTGGGGCGGGGTGTCATGAGACCCCCCTACCTGTAGTTGGTTTGAGGACTCTTCTCCAGTGTGAGCATCCAGGGCCAGCCTGAGACCCCTGAGGATCAGCAGGTGGGATGAGGGTGGGACACACGCACACAGGTGTGTGCACGCCTATATACGCGCATGCAGGCCTGCACACGTACACACCTGCGCACTAACTGAGGGTCTCAAGGAGGAAGTTCACGGACTTCCTGCCTGTGCTCAGAACTGGCCTTTACTCTCAGGAGGAGGCATGTGGGAGTCTGTGGGCTGATGACGACTTTGTTATCTTGGGAGAAAAGGTCTGATTCTGCTTACAGAACCACAGAAGCTTCCCAGGCTCCTGGACTTTGTAATCCTCCCCCCAGCTCACCTCTGAAGCTGCTGGACCCACTGCCACCATAGCAGGCCCACCTGGAGCCCAGGAGCTGTCTCAGCAGAGTCCCTGGTCTCCCCCCTTTCCCAAGACAAATCCCTACGTGTACCTGCCCGGGCACTGAGTTCTTCTCTGCCCCTAGTGTCCTACCCACTCTGTGGTCACCAGCGGGGGCTGAGCTCCCGGTGCAGCTGTTCGGCCCACAGACAGGCTGGGCCACGGCTCTCCAAATGCTGCTGGTCTGCTCCTTGTCCCTCACCTCCTGGCTCCTAAGCCTGCCCCGCTTTGGCATCCTGGATGCTTCTGTGACCTGTGTCAGACCTGTGCACGGGTCACACGTGGCTCACCACCAGCCAGCACCCCATCTTTGCTGCTGGACCTGCCCTCCCTCCCTGGAGTGGCTCTGGCTCCAGGTCTTGGCTTCTCCCAGCCACCACAGGAAAGCAGGCTGTCCCCAGCCTAGAGGTCACCGGTGGCACCCCTCGCCCAGCCCACAGGTACTTTACAGCCTTCCTAGGAGCCCTGGAAAGTGTGTGGGGATGGGTGGCCGTTGCCTGGCAGGCGGATCAGCCCCGGCTTACAGTTCCGCTTGAGGACCCACAGGCTTTCTGCTCATCCTTCATTTTCTTCCTGGTCACTTCCATCGACTTGTGCTTGTTCAGCTGGTGACCAAACTGGGTCTTCCTTCCATGTGGCTGTTTTTTACACGTTTGGCAGGTGGCATCATGCTCCCTTTCAGTCTTCTCCAAGCCAGTCCCTGGTTTGCCAATTTTCTTCTTCAAATACAACACTTGGATAAAGTAGTGCCGCTGTGACCCGACACACAGGAGACACAGCGGACATTGTTCCCGATGAACCTGGTGCCACTGGCGCTGACTCTGGGTTGCCAGCAGCCGTTCACAGCTCCCCCAGCGTGTGCCCCACGGCACTTTCTGGGGACACCCTGCGGAGCACACGCTGTCCTAGGTGTGCGGGCACAGCCCTGCAGGGGAAGGACCCTTGGTGTGCCACACCAACAAGGCGTGTAAAGGGCTGCCGCGAGGGACTCATGCAGGCCACTGCACCAAGGTGGGGCCAGGTGGCGTGTCGCGGAGCCTTAGAAAGGAGAGAGAGACGGGTGGGGGTCTGTGAGGGACAGCACCCGAGGCAGAGGGGCAGACTCCTCCCAAGCGGGATAGCGGGAGGGCCCCAGCCACAGTGGGTCAGCATGGCTGAGCGCAGGGCCACGGGGAATTCCAGGACAGGCGCCTCAGTCCCCAGGGCTGTCGTTTATAGCATGTGGCTGCTTCTTCCGGTTTTGCGATGTCCCTTGAGTCCAAGAAACAGCAGTGGCTGCGCAGTCCAGGTAGTTGGCCTCAGGAAGCCCTCATGTGTAACGTTCTAGCCACCTGGGGTTCTGCGTGGTTTGAAAAATGGAAAAAATTACTGATGCTGAAGTATGTCATCAAGGGGAGATAGAAGCACCAGTCCCCTGAGTGCGATGACCTAAGCTAAGGAACGACACACAAGCGCACCCAGACGTGATAAAGCGCAGACAGCTTCTCTCACCGCACGGGGAAACAGGGACCCGCAGGTGCAGGAAATGACGGGAGCGGAGGCTCGGGGCTGAGGTTCGAGTGACAGGCACAGGTTTGCGTGTCATCACTGCCTGGAGACGGGGAAGCCTTGGGTTGTGTGCCGGAGGGCTGGGGTCCTGCCTCCGTGTCAGTGGCTGTGAACTTGGAAAAGAGAACCTGGGAGCACCACCCCCTCATCTCTGCTCCCGATGCTGAGTGGGGAGACAGCAACCCTCTGGCAGGCACCGGGTGTCCCGCAGTTCATTTCGGTCCTGACACTGACCACCAGCAGTTGGCGTAGACCCTGCAGGTTAAAAGCAAAGCCCCCACCAGCTGCCCTCTCTTCAGCTGCCAGCCACAAGAGTCTCGGGACAGCCCACCCTTGCCACCAACCGGCTGAGAACTTGGGAGTCCCCACAACTCCTTTAGCCCCCATAATTTGGCAGAACTGACCAATGGAGTCCAGCAGGGCTGAGACAGGACGCGTGGAATGGAAGAAGAGCCCCAGAGGGCTGAGCATCCCCACCCCCCGTCTTGTGTGTCCACAGGCACTCTGAGGGCGGTGTTCTTCATCTGCGCTTCTGTGTGCGCCTGGTACGCTGGGTACCTGCTGGCAGAGCTCATTCCGGATGTCTCCCTGTCCACTGTGGCCTATCGCATCCGGAGCATCGGCAAGAGGCCCATCCTCAAAGGTCAGTGCCACAGGTCCCAACAGACAGGTAGCTCTGCAGCGCGGCTCGGCAGCGGGCAGTGGCACGTGGTGGCTGCCAGCCACTCCCAGGTGCTGGTAATGACAGCGAGGAGGCGGAAGTATCCGCTGCTTTTGTTTGGGTGCCATTCAATACCCTGATCGTCCCGAGGGACACTCCAAGGCAGCTCGTGATGTCAGGAAAGCAAAGAAACCTAACATGCAGGTTGTGCTAAGCAAAAACACGTGTTTGGAATACAACTCAAATTAGAAATTATAAAATAGTCATTAAAAATGACATTACATAAGGTGTGGGACGCAAAAGTAATAATCCACACCCCTTTTCGAAAGCTCCCGTGTAGGTATGCTGGTATGTTTTTAATACAGAAATGATTATACAAAATTAATTTAAACAAATACAAAAAACTGAGTAACAAAAAATTTTGGTAAAAGCCATTCTTTATTAAATTGAATGACCTTTTAGGACGGAAAAAAAAAAAGAACTTTCTAGAAATTGACTGTGACGGGGCGGGGGGGTGGGGTGTTGGCATCTGATAAAGTTTCCACAGTGGATTTGCCCGGCACGGGAGAGACCAGCTGCACCCAGTCCGGGTTGGAGCCCAGCACTGTGGGAGGCCCAGCCAGTGCCGGCCCGGGAGGCGCCCAACGAGGGCTCACTCTCTCATTCTCCCCGCTTTTCCCCCAAATCAGAAGTCTGTCCCGGACACAGCTTCCTCTGTGAGCTGCCGCTGGCACCAGGCATTTGGAAGGGCTCACGTCCTGAGCATGTCTGTTAGACAGAGAGCCATGGGCAGGGAACCCTAGCTCCTAAACTTGTCATGCCTACAAAGAACCCTCTCCATTTTATATACTTGTGATTTTAAGACAAAAGCAGATTAAATTAACCTCGTATCTTTAGGGGGATTTCTGAAGCTCCTCATCAAAACTGGTGACTCCTTTCCTATTTCTGGCCCCCTCTCATCCCTCCCCCAGCCACCGCCCACAACCTGGGACGTGCGGGGGTGAGGGCCTAGGGCAGAATGGCTGCCTTCACGGTCAAGCAGTGAGCTCTCTTTGATAAAGCCTGGCCTGACCTTGTTATGTTCTTGTTCATTACAGCCCCAGTCCCCAAAAGGCAAAAGTGTGACCACTGGGCCCCATGCCCCCCGAACACCTATGCCTACCGGTTGCTCAGCGGCGGTGGCCGGGACAAGTACGCCAAAATCTGCTTTGAGGATGAGCTGTGAGTGCCAGGTGGGACAGGAAAACCTTGGTCTAAATTCTAAGAGGAATGCAGTTTCCAGGTTCCCCGAGGGACTGAGTCCACAGGAAGCTGGGGATAGGTGTGTGTGTGGAGTGAGCATGGGGGTGACTGTCCCAGGCGCTGGCTCAGGCCCCTGCATGTCTGTGAGGGACCGGTCGGTGCGTGGCGGTGGCTGGGCAGGGACTCTGCCAACTGAAAACCTGACGCCTCTCCTCTGCCTGCTAAGAAAGGAATTCTTTCACTCACATTTATTTACCTTTCAGGCTCATCGGAGAAAAGACTGGAAATGTTGGGAGAGGAATAAATATTGCCATTGTCAATTGTAAGTTATCAAATATGTTCTTTAAAACTTCTCTAAAAGCTCTGTGATTGGATTTTCAAAGGCAGCTTGGGTTTTCCATGGTTTTTGCACTTGACCTACTCTTGGTTTTTATTTTAATGCATTTTTTAAATATGTATTTAATTATTTTCGCAACACCTCGCTTTACTGATTAGTTATGGGTCCTAAAAAAGTAACAAGCCTGAAACCAAATATAGATTTAAAAGCAAGCGAAAACAAAGGACAGGCAGAGGCAGGGTGAGCACCGTGCAAGCAGGCCTGGGCCCACAGGTCCCCCCACCCACCCACCCCCACCTCGGATCTGAGCCCCACCTTTGCTCTGGATTCTCAGTGGCCCAGAGACCAGGGCCTCAGGGGGAGCGATGCTCGGCCTCCTCTTAGGCCCCGGAGGCAATGTTCGGTCAGAGTCTCCGCAATCAGTGGCCACTGGGGACTCCGGACAGTGACAACTGCAGCAGGTTTGGGACAGGGCTCTCCTGCCACGTCCCTGCTAACAAGCCAAGCACACCATCCAGGGACAGCAACAGTAGGCACCCAAGACAGAATGGACCCCGTACGATCATGGGGAGGGGAACCCCAAGAACAAAGCAGGAAGGGCTGAGGGGGGACTCCGGGGTCTCTGTGGGAAGAGGCTGGTAGGACAGGGAAGGGCAGCATCGGATCTCATGGGAAGCAGCTGGGCAGGAAGTTGCAGAGACGCTGAGGGTCCCTGTCTCTCCACCCACATCAGGACCACCCTCCGGGGCAGGCAGCCGCCTCACAGGTGTGGTCCTCACAGCAGACACGCTCCCTGGAAGGACACAGGAAAGACACAGGCCACACTGAGGACTCTGGTGCCACAAAACCACCGTGAGTCCCGATGAACTTTCTTTTAAAAGCTGTTCCTTTTATTTTCAGATACGACTGCAAAAGTGATAGCAACACAGTATTTTGACATGTATGAAGGTGGTAAGAAAATTCTTTTCCTGTTACAATTTAAATGAATTATAAAAATAAATTAAGATTTTAAAAAATCAAACAAAATGCCAAGCAATCTTATTTTGTCTGCTAAGGAAATTGTCAGAAGTTCATGTTGAGTATTTTAAAGATTTTATTTATTTGGTTTTAGAGAGACGGGAAGGGAGGGAGAGAGGGAAACATCAATGTGTGGTTGCCTCTCAAACGCCCCCTGCTGGGGGCCTGGCCTGCAACCCAGGCAGTGCCCTGACTGGGAATCGAACCAGTGACCCTGTGATTCACAGGCTGATACTCAATCCACTGAGCCACACCAGCCAGGGCTCATGTTGAGTGTTTTAGAATGGTTGTCCATAAGTCCTCTTCATCTCTGAGTTCATGTAATACAGTTTGAAGGTGTTATCTAGAAAATTCCTCTTCTCTGGTCGCACTTCTCCTGGATCTTTTCTTCTGTTCCCTCGTTGGGTAATGGGGAAGAGACACCTGTAAATCGAATATCTGTCAGACAATCCGATCAGCACCCAGCCCTGACTGTCACCATCGTCACCATCCTGTGTCTGCCACCCAGGGGCCTCAGCACACACGGCCCTGGGCCCCTCGGTACCCACTATCCTTCACGCTCTCTCCGTTCTGGGCATTGCATCTTAGCTACAGTCAGGATATACCAGCCCCTCTTATTTTATTTAACACTGGGGGTTATTACCGTATTTTGCCGTATATAATGCGTACCCATGTTTTGTGTGCATGACACACGCAATTATTATACCCATTATTATACCCATGGTATGTATTCATTATACCCATGTATAATGCGCATCCTTATCTTTCCCTCAAAAATTTGGGCAAAAAATGTGCATTATGCACAGCAAAAATATGTAAAAAAAAACAAGTCTCTGTAAAGATAATGGAGAAGAGTGACGAGAAACGCCAGAGTGCTATTCACAGGAACTGGGCATTTTGCTCTGCCGCTAACGTACGCGTAACTGTAAAGAGCAAGCCCCTGGTAAGTAATGAGCTAGAAACTCAACTTTCTTTTTCCCTGTAAGGCATAGACAGGCCTCCTAGCGAAGACTGCCCCACGCAGGGTCTGCTCTGTGTTCCCACTCTGTTCTGCACGTTGGTTGGCACCCGGAGCTGCTGTAATCTAAGATGCTCGCGCGTGGGCATGGGCCGCGTTGGTCGCTGCAGGGAACGCTCCACCCGTGCCACCAAAGTTGTCACTTGTTTCAAGTGAGATCAGCAGAATCTTTGTGATCCGACGGTGCTCTGACCTCGGATGGCCCCGCCCCGGAAGCCCAGCAGCCCTTTACTAGTGAGGAGCTGGCCTGCTGTCTGCGAGGTCGAGGGAGGAGTTCCAGGAATCAGAGGCCTCGCGGTGCCCGCAGACCCTGAGGGCAGAGCTGGCACAGCGCACAGGGCCACAGTCTCGGTGAATCACGCACCTGACGCTGGTTCGCACTGACCCAACAGATAACTCTGGAGCGATGACGCAGTTCATTCGGGGTGCCCCGGGGAAGTCTCTGCTCTTCATGGTGACCCACGACGATGGCAGCAGCCGGTGAGTGTGTGCAGCGTCATCGCGGCAGAGCGGGTGGGCGAGGCGCGCCGAGCCAGCGGGACCCAGCGTGCCGGCCGGTCAGGGCCCCTCTGCACCCTCTAGGAAACAGCGAGCCGCCAAGAGGCGTGAGGCTTCTTTAAGGAATAGGGATCGAGGCCGTGACGAAGCAGACTGCGTGTCCAAAGCCATGGCCCGCCAGCGGAGCCCCACAGTACCAGAAGCCAAGGGTTATGTCCGGGTCGCCCCCCAGAGCCCCAGCTGAGGTAACCAGAGCAGCGCAGCCAGGAAAGCCACACCCACGGGGGGACTTACAGAAACGGGAAAGGAAATGGAGAACGTTTCTCGTATATGTGGAGCCAAAGAAGGAAACGCACACGTACATGTGTGTGCGTGTGTGCACACGAGTGCGTGCGTGCACGCACACATACAGTGTTTTCCTTGGGGAGCAGCTGATCTGACCCCGGGTTTCTCCACCCCTGCTTGTGTAAGTAAAGGTGCATCCTTTCTGCCGACCTTCCCAGAACCTCGAAGTGCTTATTTGCGTCACTGTGAATTTCCAACACAGGGCTCCTGAACGCAGCATTTCCCAGGTTGCTTTAACCTCAGTTTTGGAGTTTTTTTAAAGATTTTATTTATTGATTTTTAGAGAGAGGGAAAGGAAGGGAGAAAGAGAGGGAGAAAAACGTTGATGCAAGAGAAATAGATTGATTGGTTGCCTCTTACACGCCCCCAACTGGGGACCTGGCTCACAACCCAGGCCTGTGCCCTGACTGGGAATTGAACTGGCGACCTTTTCAGTTCACAGGCCAGTGCTCAATCCACTGAGCCACACCAGCCAGGGCAAGATTTTATTTTTCATAGAACTTCTTACCAGGCTGAAGTTTTTTGATGCATACATGGAAAAACTCAGATTTAACTCGTTTTGGAAAATCTGAACTTGTTACTTTTTTCTTTTCCTTCCTACCTGCCTTCCTTGACTTACTCTTAAGCTGCACCCTTGTGCAATGGTAGTAATTTTTAGATTTTTTTTCTTTTTTGATACTTACCTTTCTGAATAGGAAAGGGACAGTTTTGGCCTTTCCTTTCATCTTTTCACAACTTCTGCCACCTTATCTTGTGGTCAGTGAGCAGGAGGGTCAGCAAGGAAATGGTGTCCTCGGAGAGTGTGGGCGTGGCTGAACCTGACACTACCAGGGCTTTCCAGAGCTGGGAGTTTAAAGCCTGTGCTTCAAACTGAGTCCTACTGGGTGTCGTCACATGTTCCCCTAGGCATCCAACATGCTTGACCAGCATGTAAACCCAGCCTGATGGTGCACAGGAGAGGAGCTGCTTCGGAAACCTCTGTCCTAGGACAAGCGCAGTGCGGCGCACAGGGGTCCCCACGCCGGGGGGTGTTCAGACGCGCTCCCCTTTGTCCCCCAGGCTGAAGGAGGATGCCAAGAAGGCCATAGAAGAGCTTGGAAGCAAAGAGATCAGGGCCATGCAGTTCAGGTCAAGCTGGGTGTTTCTCACAGCGAAAGGCTTCGAACTTCCTGCAGGAATTCCGAGAGAGAAGGTACGTGGTGGTGGTGTTTTGAAGTGCAGTTGGTGTACAATATCATACGGGGTCCGGCAGAAATGATGCCCCTGAGCGTGGTTGGTGGGCACGTGACCGTCTCTCACGAGATGCACAGCAATTTAAACATTTCACCAAAAATGTCACATGGTGTGCTTGGGTGTGATAGTGTTATGGTACAGAATTACATGCTTATGATTTTGTAATAAAAGATTTCTTTAAAGATTTTATTTATTTATTTTTAGAGAGAGGGGAAGGGAGGAGAAAGAGAGGGAGAGAAACATCAGTGTGTGGTTGCCTCTCATGTGCCCCCTACTGGGGACCTGGCCAGCAACCCAGGCATGTGCCCTGACTGGGAATCGAACCAGGGACCCTTTGGTTCTCAGCCCACACTCAATCCACTGAGCCACACCAGGCAGGGCAATAAAAGACTTTTATGTAATAAAAAAGGGGTGTTATTTGTGCCGGACCCTGTATTAGTTCCAGGTATACAATGCAGGGATTCAACACTTACATACCTTAGAACGCAATCAGCACAGTAAGTCCGGAACCACCGTCACCGCGCAAACTTAGCACAAAGGGGCCGGTTTTGAAACGTCCCTTCCCACAGGTGGCTGCGACGTGAAAGGCTGCCGGTCGTTACAACTCTCTGTCTCCGAATGCAGCCTTGTGCGAAGGGCGCCACGGAGATGGTCCCTTGGCCTGACCCCTTGGTTCTCTGCTGAGGGTTCCTCATTGCTAAGTCTGGGAAAGGTCCCAGCGTCCACTCAGTAGGTGCTTGATACATCATTCCAGGGAGAACCGTCCACACTGAGAAGTTTGGAAACCTTCCCCATTAGATCAGCATTAGAAAGGCACTTGGCTGAAATTTCAATTCTCAAATCTCTTTAAAGTAGAGATTCTGAATGGGCTATTGGAATTGATTTCACATCACGATTCGGCCCCCACCGGCCTCTCCCTCCTTGGCCCCCATGTGGGGACCGTGGCAGGACTCGCCATTAAGGTGGTTCAGCGGTCACCTGTGCCGGTGCACCTGAAGCTCATCTAACGGAGTGGGCACCAGACACTGGATAAACACGGCTCTTGCTCTCATTGTTGTCACAACCTGTTCTTGATTGATTTAAAGTCCTTTTATTTCTCAAAGTGAAGTGAGCAGCAAGAGAATGAAGTCCTAACGTGTTAACTTGGTTGCCTGTGAAAATGCCAGCTGACGGATGGGGCCATGTCATGGGATTTATAAGCCGACGCCCCCGGGGATGATGACCCAGTCTCTTCCAGACAGTGCTGCCCTTGGAACAGAAGGGGAGGGAGCCGGCAGCCTGCCAAGGAGCAAGACCTCTGACTCTTCCTTCAGAGAAGGGTCTTCTCTTCTCTCCATGAGCTGCAGACTCAGAGGAGGTGGAGAGATGACTGTCTGCAGCAGGGCCCACAGGTGGCTTCTGACCGAAGGCGCGGACATTTGGTCCCAGTCCCCCGCTCGTGCTGTCTGGCATGGTGATGGGTCTGGGAAGGAAGACAGATAGAAGCGGGTGGGCCCCGAGGGGTGGAGGAGAAGGGGACTGGATGGGTGTGATTTCAGTGTGGCCACACAGCCAGGTAACTCATGACCGACGCCCAAGGGAAGCCCAACAGCTTCTCTGATGCCCCCTGTTGTCACCCTCTGGAAGCTCGGAATTCATGGAAATGTCAGCATGCAGCTCCAAGAGCATGCTTTCTCTGTGCCACCCCCATGTTCTTCTGCAGCCGGGAAGCCAGTCCTGTAGAGCATGAGAGGAGCACTTACCCAGGGCCCCTGCCTCTACCCGTCATTACTAATGATCGGGTTCAGATACCCCATGTGCTTGAGACCTCATGGACCTGTCCTCATGAGTGAGGTATCCCCGGGACTCTGGGTGGTGGCTCTGCCTGGGCTACCACTGCCTGGACCTGCAGGGGGGTGAGATGATCTGGCATGGCTGGGAGAGGGGTCTTGGTGTCCAGGGTCAGGTTTGCCAGGGGCCACATGAGATCCTGAACAGCCAGTTCGCCTCCCAGGGCTTGAGTTTTCTGACCTGTGTCAGGAACTGAAAGCTAGGTGATTCTTCAGCAGCTGCAATGTGGGCATGAGCCCCACTGACCCTTGGCCTTCCTCAGGCTGGCTCTGCGAAGTGAATCGGGACCACCTTCTCCTCCATCCCATGTACCAATCTTCCATCTTATGGATCTCCGGACTGTATCTACCTAGCTGTGTGGCTGTAGGCAAGTTACTTAACCTCTCTGTGCCTCAGAATCATCCCCTGTGAGAAAGGGGTAAAGACAGCTCCCGTATCATACAAGAGTCGATGAGGACAAGGGGGAGCAACATGTGGGGCTCAGGAAGGAGCTGAGCATAGAGCCCAGCGACCCAGAGCAGCTGGGCCTTTCCCGAGCTTGCCCTGCTCTTCCCAACCCGTCCCCTGCAAACTGACCTTCCAAACCTGAGCCTCCCCAAAAAACACAGGCGCCCAGGCCAACTGAACTAGAATCTCAGAGGGTAGAGCCCGCCCGGAGGTTCTGATGTACGGAGAGGGGGGCCCATTGCATTGGCTTTTTCTGAGAACACGGAGGCCCTGCCCCATGCGCACATCCGCACCCCGCTTCACACCCCAGCTGGTGTTTTTATGGACACGGACAAGAGCACCCTGAAATCCATACAGAAGTTCAAAGGACCCAGAACAGTCTCGAAAAAGAAGTACACCTCCAACCCCCAAACTCACTGCAAAGCCATGGCAATCAAGACAGTGGGGTTCTGACGAGAGGCAGACTCACTGACCCACGAACGGGATCGAGAGTCCACAAATGAAACCTCACTTTCTCGGTCAGTGGGCTTCGGACAGGGTGCCATACCCACTGCGTGGAGAACGAGTGGTCTGCCCACCTTGTGGTGCTGGGAGGGCCGGTCGCGTGCAGAAGAATGGACTTGGAGCCCTCCGTCACACCCCTCGGGGACATTAGGTCGGAACCAGTCAGAGGACCACATTTAGGAGCTAGAACCCTTACACTCTTAGAAGAGAAAAGGTGGCCATAAATCTTCATGACCTCGGTTTAGGCAGTGATTTCTCAGACACAACACCGAAAGCATCAACAACAAAAGGAAGAAGTAGATGCCTTGCGTTCGATCAAAATGTAAAACTTTTGTGCATCAAAGAACACCACCAGGAACGTGAAAAGATAACCTACAAAATGGGAGAAAAACATTGCAAATAAGGGACTTACACCCAAAATGTATGAAGAACTCTTACAGCTCACTAATAAAAAGGCAAATAACCCAATTTTAAAGTGGGCAGAGGATCTGAATAAACACGTCTTCAGAGAAGACATACGGATAGCCCGTAAGCACATGAGAAGATGCTCGTAACTGGCCATCAGGGAACGCAAACAAATCCGGGAGGAGGTGCTGCCTCAGCCTCCCAGGGCTGGCTGTAATAAAAAAGACATCCTAGGAGGGGCTCTCAAGGGCGTGGAGAATTTCGACGTTTCGGGCCCTGCTTCAAGAAACGTAATAATAGAACTGCTTTGGGAAACAGTCTGTCCCTTTCTCAAGAAAAATTAGGCATATACTTACCAAGTGACCTAATAATTCCACTCCTGGATAGACACCCAAGAGGATGAAAACATACATGCAAAAAGTGTACATTAAAAAAGTGTACATGAATGGGCATAGCAGCCTTATTCATAATAACCAAAAAGTAGAAACAACTCAGATGACTTATTAGTATATAAAAATATGTACATAAAATACGGTACAGCCCTACACTGGCACGCTGTGCAGCCACGAAGAGGAGGAAGTGCCGAAGAACACCACAATATGGATGGGCCCACGAGACACGCGGGGGGCAGAAACCAAACACAAAAGACCTCCTACTGTTCATTTCACTGGCCATATTTTGCCGCGTATAATGCGCACTTTTGTGCCCACACTTTTGAGGAAAAAATGAGGATGCACGTTATACATGGGTAGTGCCTGAAATACCTGGTATCTGTTCTTGTGTTCTGTAATTCTTACGTAAAATTTTTGGTACCATAATATGTTCAAAAATAAATGCTCAAATTCCTTTATAATACAAAAAACCAAGTATCTAAATAAAAATAAACTAAAACGCAAATTAAATTAAAATGAAAGGTCTCTTTCCTGAAAGTTTGGGCCAAAAATGTGAGTGCACGTTGTACACGGGGCAAAATATGGTATATGAAATTTCCAGAATAGAGAAAATCCATGGAGAGAGAAGATAGACTGGCGAGTCCCTGGGGCTGTGAGGGGTGGGGAGTGACTGCCTGCGGGCGTGTGGCTTCTTGCGCAGGTGAGAAAAACATTCTAAAATCGATTGTGATGGCCGCCTATCTCTGTGAGCATACTAACAGCCATTGAGTTCACTTTGGGTGAATTTTGCAGGATGCAAGTTATATCTCAAAGCTGTTGTGCAAAAAGAATGTGTAACTAGAATTGCAGAGATTAGAATGCACACTAGTCTTTTTGGGCGTTGAGTTAAGGCACTCCATCATCCGCGAAAGAACTGAGGGTATAAAGGGCTAAGCCTGCATCTATATGAGCATGCATTTGCTGAGCTAGGAGTTCCACAGTTACCTGAAAAAAAGGTACCGTCCCGCTCCCAATGAACTGGAAACTCAGCATTACAGCGATGCTGTCCAGGATAGCAGCTATGAGCCAAACTCGGTTTGCATTTATTAAGTTGGTGTTACCTTTATTACAATTAGATGGAACTTAAAATTCAGTTCATCACTCACACTGGGCACATTTCAAGTACTCAACAGCAGAACGTGGCTAGTGGCGATTCTATTGGGTAGTGTCGATCACAGAATATTCACATCATTGCAGAAAGTTCTAGAGCTGCGCTAATGCCTGGTTCCAATTGTATTTGGAAGCACATGGAGAAAAAAATCAAGCACCCAGAGTGGGTTGGAGCAAATTCCATTCTAGGAAGCAATCAAAAGGATCACCTTCTAGCTATAGGATTTGCTCGTGGCTGACACATTAAATATTTGTTAATTAGCAAATAAAATTCTTTTCTTTCTTTTACACAGATCAACCACTCTGATCATGCAAATAACAGATACTCGGGCTGGCCCGCAGAAATCCAGATAGAAGGCTGTATCCCGAGAGAACCAAGCTAACATGCAGACAATAAAAGTTTTTTTATAGACATGAGTCATGGAGTAGCCTGTAAATCTTATCCAACAGTCAATATTTGATGTTTTAGGTTTTGTCACCAACCAGCCAATATTTGCTGGTGGCATGAAATCTTGGCACACAGTATGTTTACGCCAATCTGTACATGGTGAAGATATCCATGAGCAGAAAGATGGACATGGATGGAAATTGTTAAATGAAGGGATTTAACCTGCGAAGGAGAGGATGGGGAGAGGTAGGTAGCCACCCCTTGCCCGTGTGTGGAGTTATCTTGTGATCGCATCTGGAACCTGCAGTCCAGACAGCTCTGCAGAGAGAAAACCTTGTCTCCGTCATCACTGAGCAGCCCCTCAGCTGGGCAGTCAGCCCCTGGGAGAACGGGCAACGGTCAGAGCACTTAGCAAAGCCGCTTCTGCCAACTGCCTTCAAGCCTTTGCCCTCTTCCTGTGGGTCCATGAACTTACTCTTTGAGGCACAAATCTGGGCGCCTCCCGCCTTCTGCCACCAGGGGTGCAGTCGTGAAGGGACACCGTCTGTGCCTCCCTTCCTACAGGGGTGTCACACCCGTGGCCAGCCCCTGTTTGACCGGGTGGGGAGGGAAGAGCTGCAGCAAGACGAGGGGGGCCTGGCCTCAGGGGGACAACTGTACAGTGTGCGTCCGACTTTCTAGAAGACACATCGTTAGAGCCAGGCATCCAAGGTGGGCACGCTCTGGGAAGCATGTCCAGTGATGCATCGGATGTGGGGTTAAGATGCTCAGGTTCTTGCCAAGTGTACCTTCTAACTGTCTCTCCAAGCCTGGCCAGCGGAAAAGCTAGGGGACTTGGATGCCGGATTCGTAACACTTCTCTGAGCCTCTAGTTCTTCCTCGGTAAGGTGGCGGAATCGGGATAGCTGATGAGTTCAAGCATTTTTATCAGCAGAAATCCTTTTGAGAACATGATCACACATGGCATGCTCAGCATCTCAAACCACCCAAACTGCAGTGGCTCACACGGCACTGACTTCTCCCTCGAGCTATGCGTGGGCCACAGGTCACCTGAGGCTGGGCCCTGAGCACTGGGAGCCGGGCCAAGGGAGGGTCCCTGTCAGGCTCCAAAGCCAGAGGGAGCAGAAACCCACGTGCCCCAGAGCACCTGCCAGGACCTGGGCTGAGCCCCACCTCCTACCTCTGTTACCCAGGCGGCGCAGCTGGGGCATGTCAACAGGGTGGCCCTGGGTGGGGTCAATGCCTGTGAGCCGGGAATACAATGACTGGCGGTTTGGGTTTGGTTTCGCTTTACTTCTATTAGTATTTACTTTATGCTGAACCTCCGGGCCATCGGTTTTTGTTTCTTCAGTTTCTCCCGGGATATCTTTGTCTTCCGTGCAGCCTGCTCTCCCAGGTTGGGACCGAGCTGCTCGTTTTCACTGGGATCCTCTCAGTGTGGCGGGGAGAGCTCCTGTGTGGGCAAATCCACCCGAGAGCTCAATAAGCTCTCAGCCGCATCGTGGGAGCTTTGTTCGCCTGGACGGGCTCCACCACCCGAGGACGCACACCTAAACCCCCAGCTTCAGCCCCACTGTTTGGCCTGGGCGCACCTGCCAGCCCCGCTGCCGCACCGACAATGGCACACGTTGCTTCGGTAAAGCGACATCCTTAGATACTCGGTGGCTCTTCAGATGGGCGCACCCTGGGAGGCCTGGGCAGTTGCATTAGTGTTCTTACGGTGAACCTGAAGGTTTGAACCTCTGCATGATTTTATGGGGTTTTCTGGGCCAAAGGGAATAGCAAAACATTTGCAGAGGTCACCCCTGGCCGCTTTGGGGGAGAGCAGGGATACATGACTGTGAGCAGCCAAGCACAGTGCTCAGGGCCACAGAGGACCTGGGGCCTGCTGGCCTCCTGCCCCGGGTAGCGGCCCCTCACGGAGCTAGGGCCCCACCCAGCAGAGCAGTCTGCAGGCCTCCCCGCAGGGGATCCTGGCTCAGGCTCCAGGTGCGCTCCGTTTTGTCTCCCCAAAATTCCTAAGCTGAATCCTAAACTCCAGCACCTCAAAATTCAGAAACAAGGTCATCGCAGCTATAATAAGAGCAGGGTGGCCCCTAAGCCAGTACAATCAGTGTCCTGATTAAAAGTTAGGGACATTAGCCCTGGCTGGGGTGGCTCAGTGGATTGAGTTCAGGCCTGTGAACCAAAGGCCCAGCCAGGGCACATGCCTGGGTTGCTGGCCAGGTCCCCAGTAGGGGGCGCATGAGAGGCAAGCACACACTGATGTTTCCCTCTCTCTCCCTCCCTTCCCATGTGTCTAAAACATAAATAAATAAAATCTTTAAAAAGACGTTAGGGACATTAGGACACAGACACGCATGCAGGGAGAAAGCCGTGCAAAGAGGAAGGCGGAGCTCAGGGCGATGCTTCTACGAGCCAAGCCGAGGGGCCCAAGGAGGGCCAGCAGACCAGCAGGACCTGCAGGAGAGGGCTGAGCATGCTCTCCCCCAGAGCCTTCAGAGGGAGCGCAGCCCTGCCCATGCCTCGACCTTAGATGTCTGGCCTTAAAAACGGGGAGAATAAACCTCTGTTGTTTCAGCCACTCAGATTCCGATGCTTGGTACGGCAGCCCAGGACAACCATACAGTTCTCTTTAGGTTGTAAACTCTTCGGTACCCGTAGCATTCCTGTGTTTTCTAAAAAGGTGGGAGGGGCTGAACTCTTACTCCTTTTTCTTTTTCGTTTCTTAATTTTTTTTTTACTCTGGCTGAGATGGCTACACTTTCGCAGCAGCGTTGACTGTAATGCACTATAACGGGTCAAACCCCGGGGGCGCCCCTGGGCAGGCACGTCCAGAAACCCCGCCTGGGGCTGGCAAGCTCCCGGGACACCTCCTTCCCCCACCCTGTGACAGCTCCGGGCGCCTCCCTCTCAGCTGCCACTGCCACTCTTGTGGTGCGTCCCCTGCATGGGGCCCAGGACTCTGCATTGTCATGTCCTGTTTGCCAGCTACCTGGGCACTGAGTGCTGAGACTGTCACCCTGGGCCCCAGCCCTGGGTGCGGGGGGCTTTGAATATCTTGGCGTGATGCCACCTGCTGCTCACCTGAAAAGCTTGGAACGAGTGTCGGAAACTAGAGACCCTTACTCAACCATCTCCCTCGGCTGTGCCCTTGGCCATACTTCTTTTCCAGACTTGTGTTTTCCACCTAAAATTTCATTTAGTCCCATTAAATAACCGAGTGGTCAGGAGAACAGCTTCCACACTACGACCCGTTTGGAGATTGCTCGGCCGAGTTGCGGGTGTGTGGCTCAGGCCTGCATTGCTGCAGCGATTTCGCTCAGCAGGTCACATCTGACATGCCTGAATGCAGCAGTGGGACACCATCTGGACCCGTTATCTCCCCAGGTTCCCCTCCTCCGTGCTCCCTGCTTGGTGCTTCTGCCTTCAGAGCCTGGAGGCCACTAAGGGGGCTGAGGGTGTCCCCCAGCTCCGCTCTGTGCACCCCCTTCCTGAGAAGCCCCTTGGCCCTTGTTGCAGAGGCAGGAGTCAGAGGTGGCAACCATTCCCCTTTCTGGGTTCCAGACCCCCTGAGGGGCCAGCTGGGGAGCATGAAAGCCACCACTGACCAGGCAGCAGGATGGGGAGTCCTCAGGGCATGGGTGCTGGGAGCTGGGGGACAGAAGGGGACAGGCAGAGCCCAGAGGACGTCAGGGCAGTGAAGACCCTACCCCCTATGACACTGTGACAGTGGTCACATGTTCTTATACATTTCTCCAAACCCACAGAATGCACGACACCAAGACTGAACCCTACAGGGGTGTCCAACCTTTGGGTATCTCCGGGCCACACTGGAAGAAGAAGAGTTGTCTTGGGTCACACATTAAATACATTGTGACAAGTACTCACACAAAAAAAATCTCATCATGTTTTAAGTACATTTACAAGTTTGTGTTGGGCCACAGGCACAGCCACCCAGGGCTGCATGCGGCCCACAAGCCGCAGGCTGGACAACCCTGGGCAAACTGGGGGCTCCAGGCAAACTAGGATTTACACAGTCTGAAAATTACATTCGGCCCTTGGAAGGCCTTCGAGAGGCTGATGCAGCCCCCAGTGAAAATGAGTTCGACACCCCTGATCCAGGGGAAATGATAGAACTCAGGTGTTAAAGTGTTTAGCCTTAATTGATAGGCTTAAGTGACTAATGCACGTGGAAAGCTGTTATTCCAACTTTGTGAAGCTTTTGAATAAAGACTCCTTTCTTTCATCACCAAACCTTTGCCTCTGAAATTTTGCCTAGGAGTAGCTGTGGGCAGCAGGCCCTGCTACTCAGTGAGAGCAGAGCAGAGAAACGTGGCGGGCTCCTTCGGCCCTCTGGACGTGTTATGGGAAAGAAATGAGCCAAAGCTGGCAGCCCTTGATGGGGGAACTCAAGAGCTGGAAAATTTTAGTTTTAAGTAATAGTTAATAAGCTTAGTAATCAATGCACGTAAAAAGGTATTGTTTCAGGAACCGAAGACATGATCGGTGCTGTCGGCTCCCTGAAAAGGCCAGAGGAAAGGGATCCTTCTTGCGGGGGGCTGGCCCGGGACAAGCTGCTGCTGCCCGCCACTGCCCTGGCTGCAAGTCTCATGGGGTCCCTTACAGTTGAGGAGACGCAGGCCTGAGAGAGAAGAAAGACGCGGATGCACCCCAGAGAGAGTCCACGCTGGGTCTTGTCTTAAGGGTTCTTACCTAAGTTCAGGAATTTTAGGGCAGGTCTTCAGGAAGGGTCTCAACAGAATATTCATCAGCTTTATGCCAGTGCAGCAAAAGGAGATTTATTCCCCTGACTCCATCCGTCCTGGGGTGGGGTGGGCACAAAAGACTCGAATTGGATTGCTGTCTGCTTCCCTGAGTGGGGTGACTTAGGCTATCTCCCCTCTGGGTGCAGGGGAGAAGTGGAGCCCCTTCACTCCTTGGTCAGGGCAGAGAAGATTTCGTGATTTATTAGGTGGCTGTAAACTGCTTGGTCTTTAGCCACCTGCCTCAGTTTCCCTAGTCCACTTGTCCTGGCTTACTCGCCCATCTCATGCTGACACAACGTCTGGAACAGAGCTTGTCCTTGACTGAGGAGAGGGTGTCGCCAGCTGAGACACTCCTACCCCAGAGTGGGCCCTTGTGTCACTCTAGCTTGAAGGCATGGGCACTGCCAGCCCCAGGCCAGCCCCACGGGCACCATGCAGGAGGCACACAAGACATTCCAACGCCCAGCTGGCTTGAAGTGGACCCTCTGAAAGTGAGGGGTCCGTGGGCGCGCACCCCAAAGCACCCTCTCTGCTGCTGTGCCCAGCTGGGGCGTACACCCACGGGTAACATCTCTTTCCTGTCCACAGGAGACACCCACACCTGTAAAAATGTTTACGAGGGTATTTGAACCAAACTGACAGCAGGGGCCAGGAAGCAAAATCTCAAGGGACCGAGAACGTGCTGAGAACAGAGCAGCAGTTTTGCACTTCATTCCACACAGGGAGATCAAAGGGGGAGGCGCCAGGGAGTGACAGGAGGTCCGTTGGTAGAGGTTAGGGAGGTGGGAGAAAGCAAAGGGGCCAGGGATCTGTGGGGCTGGGTAAGAAGTAAAACCAATAGCCCCAGACTTCTTTTCCGTTTGTGGGTATGGGGTGGTTAACAATTAACAATTTACATGATAGTAACAATGAGGGGATTTGTGGTCTCTGCCCTGGTTCCCTGGTTGTGCCTGGAGATTCTGGAAAGAAAGCAAATTACTTTGCTATCCCGAAGGTATGTTATGTAGTATATTATCCTAGACACATACACGCACAAACCCAGACAGCCCAGGTAGAGTCAAGATTGATCTTTGAGGGGAAAAAATACTGCCCTCGGACATGACTACCTGCCATGAATGGATTTCAGTTAGAAAATTTTAGTTTCAGACAGTCTCTGAGTTTGTAAGACCATCAGGCAGGCCTCCCCTGAGCTGGTGGGGCTCAGTGTGTGGCCCCCTTTTCACCCACCTCGTTCCCTCCACCTCGTTGACTTGGGGAAACGGTTTGCCTGGTCTCCTTTGTATGTGGGGAACACACACTCGGAAGGAGGGGCCTGTCAGAGGGTGGGCCCGCTCTGGATCACCTGACTGGGGGCCCGGTGAGCGCACGGGGGCCCCAAGAACCGGCTCTGCGCTCCGAGGCTGCTTATGGTGTGGGACTCCTTCCCAGGGCCTGTCATGGTCCTCTGACAACAAGGGCCCGTGTCCTGCAGCTGGTGTCTGCAGGTGAGCAGCTGCGGGCTGAGGGGTGCGCACGGGGGTGCTGTGCTGATGGGGAATGGAGGGTCCACCAGGTGTTCGTGCTAAACTAGCACCACTCTGTCCAGCATCCAAGGTGCCTTCTGTTAAAAAAAAAAAAAAGAAACAACGAGCCCCAATGGGTCACTCGTGCTAAGCCCATGTCACCCAACGGAGCCTTAAACCCTAACCTAACTGCGGTTCTTCCCCAAGGGTGTGGCAACCCTAACTGGTCAGTCTGGAATTGCACGGTCCACCGCAGTTAGGCAGTCTGCCGGATAGGCCCCGTGGGTCCCCCAAAGAAAGATGCCATGATTCTTTTCTTCCTTCTCCCGCCCCTTCTGCCCATGGAGACCTTTCACTCCTGCAGCCGTTGAGAGCTTCTCTGTTTCCGCGAGATGGGAGGCTGCCCCATTCACGAATCATTAAAGCCAACTCGATTTTTAAATTCACTCAGTTGAATTGTTTGCATCTTCACCTGAGGATATGTTTATTGATTTTATAGAGAGAGGAATGGAGTGGGGTGGGGAGGAGAGGGAGAGAGGGAAACATCCATCAGTTGCCTACCATTTGAGCCCAGACAAAGGATCAAACCCACAACCTTTTCAGTGCGCAGTCAGAGATGGCGCTCCAACCTATTGGGACGCCCGGCCAGGGCTACTCCGTTGAATTTTGTTTTTTTTAACACCGTTGTCTTTCCTGGAGCAGTAGAGGCGCTGGGCCCATTGGAGAGGATATCCGTGGAGAAACAAAGAACCGTCAGTCACCCTGCAGAGTTGCTGGGTCCTCCTGGAGGACCCAGGTCGTCAGCTCCCACTGGGACTCGGGCGCAGTGGGGCAGACCAGGCAAACGCCCCATGACCTCCTAATACCAGCGTTTTCCCCCTGGCTGCTGTGGCTCAGGGGGCTGGGTGCCGGCTGGCTGCCAATGGGGAGGTGGCAGTTTCAATTCCGGTCAGGGCACATTCCTGGGTTGCGGGCCAGGTCCCCGAGTGGGGGTGTGTGAGGGGCAACAGATGGATGATTTTCTCCTTCCTTCCAACATGCTTGTAAAAACACATTTTCTAAGCCTCTAAATTCCTTCCAGGTTGGGACGAAGCTTTAAAGAAAAACTTGCTCACAAGAGCAGTAAGTAAAGGAGTGCTCAAGATTATTCTTTCTTATTTCATAGAGTTTTGGAAAGGAGGGTGGGAGCAGAAACAGGACTGAGGCCAGCTTCCCCCCTCCTGCCCCAGCCCCTCATCGTGGGGCCCCACGGGGTTTCCAGCCGCTGCTCTGGTTGGGGGGAGGCCCGGGTCTCTCCACTCCCGTCAGAGCGGTGGGTAGCCTTGGAACATGGTGGGGGGCCCCCTACATTGTGTCAGGTGAAGTAACTGAAGACCAGAGGATAGAGCAGGATCGGGCGAAGTTAGGGTTGGGGTTAGGGTCGATTGGGGTTGCAGTCCGAGTCCGGGAGCCTGGGGTTTAGCCTGGCTCCACCCTTTTCCTGTCACACCAGGCTGCCTGCGAACTCCCCCAGAGTTGCGGGAATCTGAGCACTTCCCCTCATTGGGTAGTCAGCCGGGACGACACTTGTCTGGTGCGACTCCGGCGTGAAGCCTGCAGAATGTCTCAGGACTTTCAAAGCATACACGCGAGTAAACATCCAGCATGGGCGTCCGTCACACACCAGGGGCTCTCTACATTCGTTCGAAAGACACAGTGAAGCCCTCAGTCCCTCGGTTGCACGAGCCACATTTCCAGGGCTCCGTGGCCCTCTGTGGCTGGTGCTGGACAGCACCGAGTAGAGCAGTCCCACCATGCAGAGAAGTCCCCTGGGACACCACCGCCCCAAGTCCCTGGCTCTCCGAGCAGGGCCCCAGGGCAGCCTCCCCATAAAACTTGTTGGCAATGCAGATTACAGTCCACGCCCTAGAGCCCCACCGGCCTCAGTCCCCCGGTGGGGGGCGGGTGGGGGGGGGTGCGCTCTGTTCCCAGACACCCTGGGGAAATTCATCGGAAGAAAGATGTTGATCTTTCAGTTTCATTTCTGTGGTCAGGACATTGGTTTCATTTCTGTGGCTAGAGACGAATGTGATTCACGCACCATATAAAAGGGAACGCTGCGAAGGAGAGAGGCGATTTCCCGATCCCTGGGTACCTGTCCTGAAGGCTTGCAGGTAAGGGCCTGGGCCGGGAGGGCTGCCTCACGATGCTTCATCAAACAGGTGTGACTTTTCTTTTTTGTTTTTAATGATATTGTATTGGTTATGCTATTTCGGTGGTCCTGATTTCTCCCCTTTCGTCTCCCCTCCACCCAGCAGTGCCCATCCCCTCCCTCAGTCCCCCCACCTGGTCCACCTTAAGTTCTTCGTCACAAACTCTTTGGCTACTACTGCATTTCCTTCGCTGCACTCCACCTCCCCGATGCTTATTCTGTAAAGACCTGTTGGTACTCACCTCCTCACTCCAGATCTAACTTTTCAAAGGATTTCCTGGTAAAGCTGGCTGGTGCCGGAAGGCAGGAGTCAAAAGATAAGTTTCTTATCTTGTTAAGACCTGTGAGGGTGCTGCTCTCCCTCTCCCTCACCCCCAACCAGTGCCAGCCAGGGCCCCGGGGACACTTTCCAGAGAGAGAGTGGCGGCTGGGGAAGCCCAGGACGGCCCTTCTTCCCGGTGGGGGTCTGTGAGGCGCACACAACCGGGCTGGGTGGGAGCTTTGTGTCTGTGTGATTTATAACAACACGAACTATATTAACTACGATCTCCATGCAGTATGTTACAGCCCCGTAGTTAATCATGCTGAATTGAGTGTCTGAATGTTGCCCAGAGAATAGGTCTTAAAAGTCCTCCTCGTCACAGGACAAGAATGTCGTAATTGTGTGTGGGCAGAGATGTTAACTAGACTTATTGTGGTGATCGGCTCACAAAATATACAAATACCAAAAAGGAAAAAAAAAACAAAAAGGAATACGGTCTATTTTTTGGCCTGTGTCTCAGTTCCCGTCACAGAGCTCCTAAAACCCTAGGAATTTCCTCAGTGATGAGAATGTTGTGGTTTGTGATGTAAATGAAGTCATGTTTAGATGCTGCGGGTCACCGGGAAACAAAGGCTGTGATTCCAGGGTCCCCGACTGTCAGCTCCATCCCCAACCTCCAGGGAGGGGAGAATCTTTCACCCGTGACTCTGGAGGTTGAATCAGTCACCAATAGCCAATGATTTCACCGGTCGTGCCTGTTTTGAAGCCTCCATGAAAACCCCGAGGATGGGGATCAGAGAGCTTCTGGTTGGTGAACCCGTGGAGATTTGGGGAGAGCGGAGGGCCTGGAGAGGGCGTGGGAAGCCCTTGCCTTTCCCCACACCTCATCCTACGTGCTCCTCTGTCTGCCGGCTCCTGAGTTACATTCTTTTGTGGTTCACCAGTGATCTGGGAAGGAACATGTTTCTCTGAGTTCCGTGAGCCGCTCTAGCAAATTATTCGAAACCATGGAGGGGGTCATTGGAACCTCTGATCTACAGCCAGTTGGTCAGAAACACAGGTGACAACCTGGACTTGCCCTTGGCTTCTGAAGTGGGTGGGATGGGGGCGCGAGAGGGCACAGCCTGTGGAATCCAGTGCAATCTCCAGGCAGATAGCACTGGGGCCGTGGGGGGAAAAACTCGTGGGAATTGGTGTCGGAATCGGAGCCTGGTCCCAGGGCTTCGGGAGCCCTTTGTGTGGTCCTGAGGGGGCCAGGCACTGATTTCTAGCACTTGCTGATGCCCTGTTAGGCCTTCCGATTTTTACTTGGAGACATTGATGCCAAGTGTTCCCAGCAGGCAGTGGCATCTGGGGGAACAGACTGGATGTAAATCTTGGAACATTAGTGTGACAAAGTGCCACAGCTCAGTGACATAAACAATAGAAACTTATTCCTCCAAGCTCTGAAGGCTGAGGTCCAAGAGCAAGGTTTCTTGGGGGGTGGTTCCTTCCGAGACTCTTCCTAGGATCCTCCCTGGTCTCTTCCAGCATCTGGTCGTTGCCAGCAATCCTTGGCATTGTTTGGGACAATACCTCCTGATGTTGTGGTGGCCCCTTCAGGTCATGCCACCTGCAAGAAGAAATCCAGGCCACATGGTCACCCATGACATAGGACCAACCTGGCAGACATTACCGGACCCCCAGACAGCTTGCAGTTCCCCTGCCCTTCGTGAAGAACCACAAGGTCAAGAAGAGGAAAGGGTAGGACTAGGTCTCCACTTCCTTTCTCTTTCCTGGAAACCGTGATGAAATCTCAGTAGTGAACCAGCTTGTTGTCATAATGCTGCTTTTAGGAGAAACTATTTCTCCTTAGTGGGATAGGAGGCAAAATACCCCACAGGCCCACCTGAGGGATCATGCAGATTTAGCACAAGATGCCAGGCCAAGGGGGGGAACGTTCTGAATTAACAGCAGCTCTCCCCACTGCGATGTGACCTCTGCAGCAAACCCCGGCTGCCGTGCATCCAGTTGGCCAGGCAGACCCGGGGATGGACTCAGGGCTCTGGGATTCAGGCCCTTCGGTCCTACCAGTGTTACAGAACGCAGAGACCACAGGGGCCAAGGTTCGTTATGTCCGCCACCTTATGGAAAGATGTCTCTCAAAGCCAGAGATTTGTGAAAAGGAAAGGAAATGTTTATTTAAAGCTATACAGACTTAAAGTAGTCACCTAATGTCTTCATTAAAATGTCAAAGTCCTTTAGGATACCCACAGATGCCCACAGTGCTTCCTTTCTCCCTCCTGCCCTAACTCAGGGTACCGTAACTCAGGAAAAGAAGCAAATGTCCGGGATCCAGGCTCCTGACACCATCAGCTGTGTCATCGTCCAGGCAGGATCTTTAACTAATCCAAAGCCATGTGGTACCTTCTCATGGCCTACTGGCAAGAGTCCTTTCCCCTTCTTCCAGGCAAAATCTCTTTTGCTTCCTAGGCCACGCAGCCAAAGGGAGCACCCCAAAGCCACGTGGTCCTTCTTCTACCAAAGCTGTGGGGAAGGGGTCCCCACTCTGGCAAAACCTCCCTCTCCACCAAAGCTGCAGGGGTCTGCACTCTGGTGAAACCATGTGGAATCTCCCTCAATGGCTGCCGCGTCTCAGTTTAAATCCCCGCAACAATCCTCCTCTGTACCCCCACTTCCAACTCCTCCTACAATCAGTTACACCTGCCAGCATTCCCGTATTATTCCAAGTTTCCTGGGCTGCCATTATGAGTCTGGGCAGGTGTGTCTCCATGTCCTGGAGCCAACCTTCTCCAAGCTCTCAGGCGCTGTAAACCGGGGGGTCCTCCCCCAGTCACGTCTTGGGGGGGGTCCTTCCCATCCCCCTGGCTCAGAGCATGGCCACAGCTATTTAACACATCTAAGCCACCAGCCAAAGGCTATAGATATGTTAAATGACCACGCCATGGATTAGCTGCAAAGCTGTGGCTGCACAAAACAGCTCTGCCTGTTCCTGCTCCATGTGTCCCTTCCCCCAACTCACACCTGTGGGGGAAGGGATGAGGACATCTTATATGTCTCTCTAATATTTCCTGGACACCCTGAGCTCTGGGCCCCATTCCAAATCCCTATTTTGGGGGCCCCCCTCTTGGCTGCACCCTGTTTCACCAGGGCTCCTCGCAGGCTCAGTGAAGCCACTTTGTGGGAAGCTCAAAACACACTCAGGTCAAAAACAGTCCAAAGGAAGTAGCTCAGGGCGGAAGGGCTGGTCCCCCAGAGGGGCATTTCTGAAATCCCCTGTTACCGGTGGCGCTCTGTCACTCGGTCCCAGAATCTGAATAGCTCTACTGTTTCCTCTCTATCAAAGCGAAATATTGTCCATTGGCAACCCAAGGCTGACCTGCCAGCAGAGGGGACAGTACCTCTCTTGCTTAACTTGTCTGAACTCCCCTGCACGTCTTGTGGGAAATTCAGGATGATGTAACTGAGGTGAGCAGAGCATGTACCTCTGTCTGGAGCCCCCCAGGAGCAAGTCCTGGGCCCCTGGGACTTCTGCCTGACCCCCTTCCTGGAGATCATGCAGAGACACAGGGAGAAGACAGCCACCAAAAGCCAAGGACAGAGGCCCGGAGCAGACTGTCCTTCACATCCTCCTCCGGAACCAGCCCCCCAGGCTGTGCAGTTGATTATGGCGGCCCCAGCGAACAAGCATACCAGGCTAGGACAGTCCCAAGTGCAGGACTGATTGAGGCTCTCGTGGGTGATGCAGACCCATGACAAGGAGGTGTGGGCTGGAAAGAGAAACCACGCCTGCTTTAATCCCTGAGGATCCTAGAACAGAATGGAAGAATTCTGTCAGCTGAATTTTGGTGTCCCCATGACTTTGATGGGCTATGGCACGCATCCAAAGAAGGCTGCAAAATATAAACTAGGACCTGTTCTACCTGCTGTCAAAGGAGAGTTCAGCAGGGGGACACAAGCGCAAGCCACACCCTCCCCCCCCACAGAGCACGGCGCGGCATTCTCAGGTTCCTGAAACTCCAGTCGCCAGGAAGGCTCCTCCCCACAAGCCATCAAAGGTTGGCACTGCTGCTAATTCCATTTCCCGTTGGCAGGCTTACCCTCCAATGCTTCTTCCACGGAGACGCCATCAGGGGAGATAACACCACCCCCAGCATGTCTAACCCTCTCCGTTCCGTCTTCCTCCCAGAACCGTTCTTTGTTGGTTGCCTTGTTTATTTCAGGGCCTCCCGCTAGAATGGATGTGCCAGAAGTGGGATTTCACGAGGCTTGTGTGGGCAGGGATGCGCCCCACACCCCATGCCCAGAGTGCCTTTTGCAGACTAGGTCCTCAGATTGGTTCCCTGAGGCTGTCATCACCAAATGCCCCAGGCAAGGGCAGCCTGAACAACAGACGTTTTTTCCCTCCATCTGGACAATAGAAGTCTGAAGTCCAGTGCGGGCAGGGCTGGTGCTTCTGAGGCCTCCCTCCTGGGGGTGTAGACAGCTGTCTCCTCCCAGCCTCCTGGTCTCCTCTTCTCACAGGGACACTAACTACGTGGGATTAGGGCCGACCTAACAGATCCTACCCCTACCCGACCTAACAGATCCTACCCGTTCTTTTTACCTTTTCACCTCTTTAAAGGCCCATCTCCAATAAAGTCCCACCCTGAGGTGCTGGGGGTTACGCACTCAACACCTGAATTTGGAGCGGGGGACCCACAATTCAGCTCATAACAATCCTCAGCGAATATTTCTTGAACGAACACATGAACTAGGCCTCTTTTTTTTTTTTTTTTTTTTTTAAGATTTTACTTACTTATTTTTAGAGAGAGGAAAAGGGAGGGAGAATGAGGGAGAGAAACATCAGTGTATGGTTGCCTCCCACACACCCCCTACTGGGGACCTGGCCTGCAACCCAGGCATGTGCCCCAACCAGTATCGAACTGGCGACCTTTTGATTTACAGGCCGGCCCTCAACCGCTGAGCCACAGCAGCCAGGGCAGCCTCCTTTTTTAAGTGGGCCATGACACACACAAAGCTGTGAATGTGCACATCTGTTTTGAGGAAAGGGAGGATTTGGGCCCAGCATTCAGAGAGAGATGCCGTAAATACAGGAAAATTCGGTTGGGGCTGCACTTTTTAGGGACCTTGTTCTGAGAAAAGGGCACCGAAATTTCTGGAAGGGGTATTGATGGATGAGATCAGGCTAAGGAGCTGAGTGCGCCTCGCCCAAAGTCGGGAGGGAGGGAGGGGCGGGGCTGAGGGATTGCAGCTGAAGGAGGAGTGTAAGTGGAATTTCCCAAGTCCAGCTGATAGCCTGCTCCAGGCCTTGAGACTCCAGTCCCTCCCACCGCATTAGTGCCCCGAGGTGAGGCTGCCGAATTACTCAAGGTTGGCCGGCAGGTGAAACAACAGGAAGGGATTGTCTCCCAGTCCAGAGCCCAGAAGTTCCAGGGTTAGCTTCTTCCAGAGACTCTGAGGGAGGACACATCCCATGGCTCTGTCCTAACTTCTGGTGGCTCCTGGGTTTGCCTGGGGCTGGGGCCTCGTCACCCCAGTTTCTGCCTTGGTCTTCCCATGGCCTCCACCCCTCTGGGTCTCAGTGTCTCAAACTTCCCCTTGCTTGTCTTTTATTGGATTTAGGGCCCACTGTCATTTGCATACCCTTACCTTAATTTGATATGCAAACACCCTTTTTCTAAATAAAGTCACACTCATGATTCCAGGTGGCCCTGCAGTTGAGGGGGTGGAGGAGCCACCTTTGAAGCCTCTGCCTCAGCCCTTTCCTAGACGGGAGGGGCAGTGCACGTGGTATGGGGGGTGGGGAGGCCTTGTGTCACCTTGAGTTGCCTGCTGGGGTCTGAGCCCTGGCTTCACCAGCACCTGGAGCTTCCTGCACTTCAGTTTCCTGACCATGCAGATCAGCAGCTAATGCTAGGACTGTTGTGAAAACAAAACAGGTGAGGCGAGGCCTCCCCACCCCCCCCCCTTTCCCACAGTGCTGCTTTTATCTGATTCCAGGCCACAGACCCTGGGAAAGGAGACACACACCCGCACCCCTCCCAGTCTCCCCAGCAGTCTGACCGAGTCTGGGGAACAAACAGTGGCGGGGGCCGGGGGCACCGGGGCTGGTTTCCAGAGGGCCTGAGAGATGCCACCTCCCATCTCCACACCTAAGGGTCTCCTGCTTGATCCTGAGCCACAGGTGTCTCAGAGTGACAGGGGGACATCCACACTCTCCCATGGAAATGTGGAGTCCACAGCCCCAGTCCCCAAGCCCTGGGGACCCATGGAGACCCCACTTGTTCTCTGAGTGTATTTGCCACCCACAGCCCCTCCCGTCTGCCGGGACCCTGGGCTCCCCCACGTCTGTGTGCAGGAGTGGGCTATCCTGGGGCTGCATGAGCTGGGGCTGGCAAGGTGCAGCCCAGGGGAGGACCACTGTGTGACTTTGGGCCACTGTCCCATTCTGTGTCTCTGCAGAGCTTGTCAAGAAGATCGCAGGTACTGAGCAGCAGGAAACGCACCCACCAGCTCCACCTGGCCACCAGCTGATGCCAAAAGCCCACAGGTCTTGTCCACAGCAGGGACACAATCAGTCTTCTTCCCAAAACAACCGGCACGTAGAAATGAACTCCAAGCAACAACCGCCACCGTTTCTTGCAGCAGGAGGGCAAGCAAGGTTTTCCTCCAACAAGCCAGGGGGAGACAAGGACCAGTTTCACCTCAGCAAGAACTTGAACTCTCAAATGCCAGGAGAAAGCAAGGGGCAGCAGGAGACAAAGGTGAGTCAGGAGGAGGACGTTCAGTGAAGACGCATTCTAGTCACTGGCCCACCACCTGCAAGGTCACAGCAGGTACCCCCGGCTCTCCCACACACGTCTCACAAAAGCACGGACATACCCAGTCTCAGGACCTTCCTTGAAGTGAGTCTGGGGGGCTCCTGTTCCGTGGGGGGTTGGAGGGGAGGTGTCTCCTTCCAGGAGCTTCTCCTCCAGCCAACCCCACCTCTCCTCCCCCCCCCCAGCCCCCGCCCAGTGCTGCAGCCTCAGGGCCCAGCCCTTGCCTCTGGCCGGTAGTTCCCACCTCTTGGTACTGTGCCTCTGCTCAGTCAGGCACCTCCACCCGGAGCCGTGTATCCCTGCTTCAATAGAAGCAAAGCCTCCACAGGAACAAAACGCAGGGACCTCCCCCCCGCCCCACCGGAGGCCCTCCCAGACCCACCTCGCACGGCGCTGTCCGCAGCTACACATCAGCAGATGCCCACATCTGCGCAAAGTCCCCACCTCGGCGGGAGCCTGCTCAGCGGCCCAGGATGTGAGGTCTGTTCTGCCTCTTCCAGGGACCGGAGAGCACCCTGTACAGCCAGTACGAGGAGAAGGTGCGCCCCTGCATCGACCTCATCGACTCCCTGCGGGCCCTGGGTGTGGAGCAGGACCTGGCCCTGCCCGCCATCGCGGTCATCGGGGACCAGAGCTCGGGCAAGAGCTCCGTGCTGGAGGCCCTGTCGGGAGTCGCCCTCCCCAGAGGCAGCGGTGAGTGGCCGGCCACCTGCGGGCCCCAGAGCGTCTGCGGGGTACCTGTGGTATGAGAGGCAGCCTGCTAGGGAGGCCCCCGGGAGGGCAGGCCCTGGACGGCTTTGGTCTGGAGCGCATGGCCTGGGCGGCCCACACTGCCCCGAGTTTTCCAAGTCCACCTTCATGCGGCGATAGCCCGAGTTGGTTAAGGTCCTAGAACCTGGCTCCTTCTCCCTGAGAGGTCTTTGTAAGGAAGGGGGTGGGACCCTTTCTTCTCCGACCAGGTTGAATTTATAAGTGTCAGGTGACATGTGAAGTCCCTTTCAAGAATGAATTTTCTCAACACTTTGCGAAGCTGTTAGCCAGGATCATGTGTGATAAAGACATATGTTTTCATTTAAAAAATATAAAGGAGCTTTTGTACAATGTAATAAGCTATTTATAAAGGAAAATGAGCAAGAGAAAGAATCCTCGCAGTGGGCAGACGAGGCCCATCCTGGACCCCTTGGCCCCTACCTCCTGTCAGCCCCACCCAGGGGCTGGGAGGCACCACTGCCACCCTGCCAGGGCTGTCCCCCAGCACAGAGGAGGGTGTGGGGACCCGAGAGAGCCGCACAGTCTCCCACAATAGTTTGCATGCCAGGCGCTCAGCCTGTGCTCCCTCCCAGCCGCAGGCAGCCCGGTCCTTGACGGCAGGGGCTCCTGGGAGGTCCCCGTTAGCCAGGCGATCCTAGACAGTGAGATTCGGGGGCAGGGGCTCCCTCTCTCTTTCCTGGCTTCACCGTTTTGGGGAGAGGCATGACAGGAGGAGAACCTGGATATCAGGGGCCAGTGGTGGGTGGGCCTGTGACCCGGGCATGTCCCCTGGCTGGGTGAGAGATGGCCCTCCCTGTGGGACAGTGCTCACTCATGCTGCAGATACTCGGGCCTTGGCCCCAGGAAGCTCAGGGCAGCTTCAGCCTTTTTGAGCTCCAGCCGCATGGCAGGGTCCAACCTCCCTTCCCACCCCGTGCCTCCACAGACCACGCCCTTTCAAGGTCCAGGGGCCCCTCCTTCCAAATGTCGCCACCTTCCCCCTACATCTTGGGAGGGT
This sequence comes from Anoura caudifer, assembly GCA_004027475.1. Lineage (NCBI taxonomy): Eukaryota > Metazoa > Chordata > Mammalia > Chiroptera > Phyllostomidae > Anoura > Anoura caudifer. Next base: position 150,486 of record PVKU01001500.1, on the reverse strand, counting down.
TGGGCGGTCATTGTCACCCAGTGGATCTCACTGCTTCTGTCTGCCACCTCCCCAGGCTGCTAGCTGGACAAACACAGGTCCCGAGGCCAATGCCCAAGGTGTTTCTGGGGCCGGGTAGTGAGTGGGGGGCATCTGGGTCGGGCCCTAGACAGGGGCAGAAATGTCAGACAAGGCCTCTGGGGATACTGGGGCAGCTCCTGAGGTATGAGAACGAAGGACACCTTTGCCACTTGTTTTTAAAGAAAACTTAGGGTGTTTGGGACACACTCTCTCTCAGGAATCGTAACCAGGTGTCCGCTGGTGCTAAAGCTGAAAAAGCAGCTCTCGAGTGAGGTCTCCTGGAAGGGGAAGATCAGCTACCAGAAAACGGAGATCCAGCTTCAGGACCCCTGCCAGGTGGAGAGGGAGATCCACAGAGGTAGGGTCGCCACGCTCCCCTCCTTCCGGGCACTTCCACACGCCGTGCCCCTGCCTCTCACACTGTCCCCTCCTTCCCCCTACTTCCTATTCTTCCTTTGGGTCTCAGTTTCCCCTCACCCCTTGGGTAGTGTCCCCCACAGGACCCCATGCTGCACCCCGGCGGTCCTCCTCACCCCTGTCCTGACTCGCTGTGCTAACCTAACCCTGGCTGGCCACCTGGTAGCCGTGTCTCCATGCCGCTTCCCCAACCCTGATCCCAGCCACCTGTCATTCCTGGAAGCACAGCCATCCCTCGGCCTTCGAACAAAGTTTACCAAAGCTTGAGATCAGCTTCCGGTAACAACAGGGTGATACAAAGGTCCCAGTGCTCCTGGAGTCCTCTGAGAGGGGCCCCTGGCAGCCACTGCCCGCCCACGACACCAGAGCCTTCCCGTGCCCTGGGCGGCTTCTCCCCTTCCCTGCTCTCTGGTCTCAGCCAGGCAGGCAAAGGTGACACCGATCGAGATAAGAATCTCTGCAAGGACAGCCTCAGCCCCAGGAAGACGGGCTTTTCCTGTTAGTATACGAAGAACTCAGCACTTGAGGGGGAGGCCTTTCCCTGACAGCCTGGGATCAGCTCCCGGAGAAGCCCGCATCTGCAGGTTCACCAGATCCCTCCCAAAATGGAGAAGAGCTGGCCCCAGTTCTAGCGTTTACCCCCAAATGCGGAAGCTGCTGGAGACCCACAATTGGCAAGTCTCCCAGCTTGAAATCGCAGATGCTCTGTGGCCAGCTGTGTCTACAACAGCTGTCCTGGAGCTGCCTGGCACCTCACACCCTGCAGTGTTTGCTGACACCTCCCCCAAGCTCTGTGGACAGGACCAGGAGGTCTGGGCGCTTGCCCCACAGCAGAGCTCCATGTGCATGGGTGTGTGCGGGCTGACGGCTTGGGGTGAGAGTGTGCGGTGAGCCAGCCATCACTGCGGCATGTGTAGACTAGCATGTGGAAGTCCCCTCTGCCGCTGGGGGCATGTAAGTTGGTGCAGCCACTTTGGAAGCTGGCAACATCCGATGAGGCTGGAGCTGTGTGCACCCTGGTGCTCTGATACACAGCTCCCGAGTGTCACCCAGCCAGTGTGTCCCGAAAGCCAGGCTCTAGGACACTTAGAGCCGTGCTCCTGTGATAGCCACATGCTGGAAGCACCCAGAGGCCCCTTAGCAGCAGAGTGGACCAAGGCACCATTACAGGTGTGCAGGGTCCCTCGGCTACGGGCACTGACGTGGGCGCAGCTTCCAAACGTAACATTGAATGAAAGACGCCTGACGTGAGGGATCACGTGACATGATTCCATTTATGATGAATGAGGTGGGACCCCATGAGGTTGTCGTTCTCGTATCAAAAATGGTCCCCTATTAGCAAATTCATTTGCCTCAACCGCAAATGAAGTTCAACAATGGGCCAAAGGAATGGATGCTGGTAGTGGCCAGGATAGCGGTCACTCGGTGGGGACTAATGACTGACTGGAGCAGGAGGGGCTTCCAGGGGCTGGCCATGCTCTGTTTCTTGGTCCAAGTGTCGGTCACCCCTGTGTATTCAGCCCGTGAAATGCATCAAGCCTCACATTTAAGACAAGGAGTACTTCTCTGTACGCATGTTACACGTCAGTACGCAGCTACGAAAGCCATATCTTAAGTAGTGACTACGAAATAGTAACCAAGGCAGGAAAACTTCCCGAAGGTGCAGCCTGGTTCTCCACATGCTCCTGGTTCCATGTCTACAGGATTAAATGATGAGCCGGGGCCGTGGCTCCAGCTGCTTCCCTGTTTCTCAGATCGGGGCTGCCCCCAAATGTAGGAGAAATGCAGCATGGCCCCCAGATTTCACTGCTGTGCCCAGGAACGTGCCCGCGTGTCTTCCTCAGCAGGCTGACGCCCAGCAGTCCACTTGTGGAGAACCCGTTCAGTGTCCCTGGAGCGGGCACTGTCATAACTTATGATGGCAGCGCCCCCTGGAGGTCCCAACCGCGCAGCCTGCCCAGGGGGCCTGTACCTAAAACTTCGGAGGCTGTCAGAATGGACCTTCTCCCCAGGCCCAAAGCCCCTGTTGGCAGAACTGGCCACAATCAAATTGCATGTCCAGTGAGTTCACCGTGTTGCAAATGCAGACTCCATGACCAGCAGGCAAGGCTGCTGGAGAGAGAAGGGTATCCCAGGACCCACTTTCTGCCCCAGGGAGGGTGTGAAGGCGAATTCTGAAGAGGGGAAGGAAGGCGGGAGGTGTTGAGGACACAGACACCCTCCAGGACCTGGCAAGGAACTGAGGGGGTCCTAAGGGGCATCCTCTCATGCTTTCATGCTTCCCCTGAGCCGGTGACCAGTGACCTCTGTGTCCTTGTCTTGTCCTTGTCATGCCTGTTCTATATACTCTCCCCTCACCTGGACCACCCCTAGGTTTCAACTCATTTCAAGATGTTTTTACAGGTTCTCTAGCTCCTGGCTTCCCAGGGTGGGTCCTGGTCTGCAGCAGCGACATCACCTGGAGCTTTTTGGAACTGCAGGGTCTCTGGCCACAGCCCAGACCTGCTGAGTCAGAATCTGGGTGGTAACCAGACCGCTGACATGTTCATCCCTTGTGCTTACACTTTGAGAAACCCTGGATCCAGTGCAGAGCAGCACCGGATCCATGATTTGAAGGGCTCAGTGTAAAATAATCATAATCAAATCACTATGTATTGTAAACGTGCAGTTTGGGCTACATGTGAAGAATGTGATAAATTGACTGTATATAGTTCTCAAGAAGAGATCTTTTAAACCTCCTATAGCAAATAATCCATTTTCAGATAGAGCTCAAGAGACGAAATAATTTTTCTTCCCTTCTTGTTCCCAGGACTACTTCTTTCTTTTCCCTCTCCTTCCTTCGGAAACTTTTAGCCCCTAAAGTATAGTACGGTAGGGTTACTGCGAAGTCTTTCATGACCAAAGATAAACAGCAAATACCACTAAACAGTGACAATTATGTAATCTTGTCTAGCCAAGGGGTCCTGCCTCCTTGAGCTTCTCTGCGGTCCCTGCAGTTAACGATTTCTCGTTAATTTGGACTCTGGGTTCCCCTTCTCTTGTCCTGCACAGCCCAAAACATCATAGCTGGGAGTGGCGTTGGCATTAGTCACGAACTCATCAGTCTGGAGATCTCCTCCCCTGACGTTCCAGATTTGACGCTCATTGATCTTCCCGGCATCACCAGGGTGCCTGTGGGAAATCAGCCCGTGGACATCGCACAGCAGGTGAGCCTTTCTGGAACTTGGGAGTGGGCCAGGCTGAAGCTGGGGAGACTGAGAATCTGCTGGCTACCCCAAGGGTTCCAGTGTGCCTTCCCAGGCCTTGTTCTAAGTGGTTGGGGAGGAGATTGGGGTAGTCCTCCTGGGCATGGGCCTCATACTTAGGATTTGATGAGAGAGCACCTGGCAGGTCAAGGGAAGATGACGTAGGGGGACTGGGGGTGCACAGGACAGCTCACAGCCTGCCTAACATGTGAGGATGTTGGCCCAGTGTCACCAACTGGTGATATCCTCTTGAAAGTCAAAAGAAGCCAGAAATTTGCCCTGGCCGGGTGGCTCAGATGATTGAAGCATCATCCCATAAACCAAAAGGTTGCAGGTTCGATCCCAATTTGGGGCACATGTGGGAGGCAACCAGTCCATGTTTCTCTCTGTCTAAAAGTTAGGAAATGTATCCTTGGGTGAGTACTTTTTTAAAAAAGACAATGAAGCGGCCAGAATTTTGGATTTTCACATAAAATCTGCCAATTTTAGCAACAGTTTAAAAAAAATAACACTATGTAAAATAGTCAGAACATGGTCTGTGATCCCGGTCGGGGGGCAAGAAGGCCAGCCCAGTGGGGAGGGATGGCTGCCACAGGGCAGACCAGCAGCCGCTGAGCCTGCTGCTTCTTCTCCCAAGGCCTTCCCACTTGCGGTTGTTTGAAAAGCGATGCTTGAGTCCCACGTGATCTTTGGGCAAGGCCTGTCCTTGGGCACCCCAGCCCACCCTCGCCCCTCCGTCTCTGCGCCTGCCCTTGTCTCTGCCTGACGTGCTCTCCCCACCCAGGCTTCCACATGGTACCTTCCGATTTCGCTCACCCCCCTCACGGAGTGCTTTGGCCCCATCCCCTCCTGGGCTGTTAGCTGTTGGGGGATTTCCTGTACAGTCCGTGTCGAATCTCTAGATTCCGGACCGGGCACAGTGCTCGGCGGGCACCCAGGAAACCTTTGGAGCATGAATAGGTGCTCTCTGTGGGGCTTCTCTCTCCCGGCAGACATCGTGGGGAGTGGTTATCACGCCCAACAGCCTGTCAAAATGCATGCGAAGGACACTGTCTTGTACAGAAGTTCCCAACCCAAGGGTGTGTCACCCCTAAGGGACATTGGTGATGTCTGAGATATATTTGGTTGTCACAACTTGGGAGAGTGGGGTTGCCACCAGCATCCAGTGGGTAGAGACCAGAGATGCAGCCAAATATTTGACAATGCATGGGGTGGCCGCCCACCACACAGACTGATTAATACAGTCCATACAGCAGAAGCGGAGCATCCCTGATTGGGGATCTGTTCACGGTCAGATGCCTGCAGGGCCGTCACACGGCTGCAGCAGAGGGAACGGGCACCAATGAGAAGAAAACTTTCCATTTCTGGACAGCTAACTTAACAGCTCGCTGGTAAAGTTCTCAGTTAAAGTCTTCCATGGCCAAGACCAAACTGGGCCTGTTTTACATTTGTTTTTGTTTTTTTTAACATTTTATTTATTTTTTTATTTTTATTTTTTTAATATTTTCTTTATCTTTAGAGGGGAAGGGAAGGAGAGAAGGGAGAGAGGGAGAGAAATATCAATGTATGGTTGCCTCTCGAGGGTCCCTTGCTGGGAATTGGCCTGCATCCCAGGCATGTGCCCTGACCGGGAATCGAACCGCGATCCTTTGGTTCACAGGCCTACGCTCAATCCACTGAGCTACACCAGCCAGGAACATTTGTCATTTTTATTTCACTCCAGGCCTTCATTGTTTACATGAGGCTAGTTTGTGCTTCTGTGATGCAAATTTCCCATTTTGTGGCTAACTAAAATAATTAGGTAGGGCATTGTATGAGCTGAACTATGTGTAAATTGTACCAAATTTAAAGAAATATGTTCCAAGGTGCCAGCCTTTTCCATGGTGGTTTGTATTGTCCACGAGGGAAATATTATTCAAATTTGTCGTTTTAAGGCTTATGTTACCCACACCTCCCTTTTGCTTACAGTCTAAGAAATGCTATTGTAGTTCTCTCATACGAATGAGTTAAACTCCTTCCAAGAACAAACTGCAGAAAAGTCATTAATATTAGGCATGAGCTTGTAGAGGTGTTGCCCTCTGATACTGCTGTGAGCAGGCACTGAGCATCTGCCACTAGGGGGCGCTGCGCTGAACTGGACTCTGCAATAAGGTGCCACAGATTTCCCCAAGGGCACCCCTGGGCTTCTGGTTCAGACACAACACAGAAACAAATCATGCTACTAGATTACTAATAACCTCAGAAGCCTCCCAGGAGAGATCTAGAGAGGAAGGAGAGATTTCATCCGGCTACAGGAATCAGAGGTTCTTCTCTTCAGGAGAGAAAGAACACCAGTGACAAGCTTTGAGGAGTAAGTAGGAAATCAACAGAGAACTCCACGAGGGCAGGTAGGGTGGGCAGTCCAAAGAAAGGGACAGGCCAAGCCACAGCTCAGGAGTGTGAAAACTGGGTCCTCTCGCAGTGATAGGGGTGTCTCGCTGTGTAGCTCAGTAACCAGAGAGGCGTTCTTTCTTTGTGTGATTCTCGGGCATCAGATCAAGGCGCTCATCAAGAAGTACATCCAGAGGCAAGAGACCATCAACCTGGTGGTGGTCCCCTGCAATGTGGACATCGCCACCACAGAGGCGCTGAGCATGGCCCAGGAGGTGGACCCCGAGGGAGACAGGACCATAGGTGAGAAGAAAGAATCAAGCTTCCAGGAGATGGGGGGGAGGGGGCGATCCTCACATATGGAGAAGGTCCCGGAATGAGGTCTGCTAGTAGAGACACCCACATCCGGCGTCAAGTCCAAGTGCAGTTCCGGCAGCAGCCCCATGCCGCCACGCATCTGTGCAGCTGGGACGGGTCATCCTCACTCTCAGTCAGGGGGAGACGCGTGGCCAGAATCTCATTCTGCACCCTCCTTCTTCCCACCCCTCATCTCCATTCACAACCATCCTGGATGGTGGCGGCCGCACGGCGCAGGGCATGTGCTCAACGCCTCTGAACTGTACGGTTTAGTTGAAATGGCCTGGAATGTTCTTTCTCCATCCTCTCATTCAGAGGCCCCCTGTGTGCACCTAGCCTAAACCTGCATGTCCATCCTGCCTACAGTCATTTCTTTGCTTTTATTTTAATTCTCTGCATAGCACTTCTCAATATTAGATATTCTTATTTATTTCTGGTATGTTTACTAGATTAAATTTATCTGGCTTTTCACCACTAGAAGATGGAGGAATATTCATGAAATCAGGGACCTTATGGTCTTGTTCACTGCCACCTCCTCAACACCGACAGCTGAGTGAACATTTGTTAACTTCATATGTGTGTGTAATGTATTCAGGAATAAATAGGAAAAAAATTTAAGCATCTAAAAATTGTTGCCAGTGTCTGCCACTAGGGGCGCTGTGCTGAACTGGATTCTGCAATAAAGTGTCACCAGTGTCACAAGGGCACCCCTGGGGTTTCTGGGGCTCAGTGGTTGAATCATTAAATGATGCTTATTAGCTAATTCTGTAGATGGACGCATGGCAAGTCCTCTGTTTCAAATCGAGGCACAGTACGAGAAGGCCCTGTCTCCCCAGCTAGGGGGAATTCTAATTGCAAACCTCCATTTTGGTTAACTTACTCCTTTTTCTCAGAATAAAGTACAATGATGTAGGCTTCCATGAATGATGGCTGGTTCCGGAGAAGGGCATTTCTGGCTGCTGTTTCCCCTCCCAATGGAAGGTGCAAATGTAGATTCAGAGATGCCTTAGTCTGTTTGTAACATGAAGGTCTGTGCGTATAAGGTTACAATGTGCTCTTAAATAACACCTTCCGGTAAGAAAACAGAGAGAAATTCAACTGCTCAAGTGCCAGGAAAGCTTCTTAGAAACATAATGATGCAGCCAGTCAGTTGTGATGCCGCCAGCTGCCCGAGTGCTGGCACACAGCAGCCGTCCCACAAACCTTTGGTGACTAAGTGACGCAAGGCAGTTAGTGAACTGAGTGGGGGAGCAGGAGCAAAGATGAGGGCTGATGGCGGAATGAATGAATGAATGACTGTCAGGCACTGGGCTACCGAGGCTGCAGAAGGCTTTCTTGGTCCTGGCCAAGAAAGGATCCCATAGCCCAGCAGAGTTCTCAAATATATTTGAGAAGAGAACTGACCTTTCTGTGTCTTCCCGAATCACCTCCCAGGGATCCTGACCAAACCAGACCTGGTGGACAAGGGCACTGAAAAAAGTGTCTTGAATGTGATGCAGAACCTCATATACCGTCTCAAGAAGGGCTACATGATCGTGAAGTGCCGGGGCCAGCAGGACATCACAGACAAGCTGAGCCTGGCAGAGGCCACCAAGAAAGAACTGATGTTCTTCCAGGCACATCCGTATTTCAGGTGAGGTTCTGCAGGACAGCCCTAGAAGTGGACTCTGTAGGAGCCAGCCCCACCTACCAGAACTAGCCAAAGTGAGAACCAAACTGTATATAAAAATTATACAGTGTAGCAGAACCTATCTTGGTCTTTATTTTAGGGTTAAATGCATTGGCTTGTTTAAACAAATCATTTTTTCGTGGGCTGTTTAAAAATTGTAACATGTCATTTCATAGAGCCCAGGGCGCTTTCATTTTCCAAAACGCGTTCACTTGCTTTCCCACTTGCATCCCACAATATCCTAAGAGATACATGCAGCAGGCGCGCTTCTTCCCATTTTTATAGCTGAGGATAATGACGTCAAACCAATAGTGAATGGAAATAGGACTGGAAACAGATCTCCTAGCTTCCAGAAACTGATGTTGCCCATCATAAATGGTGCACATTAAAACCCGCTTCACAGCCTGCGAACTCGCCGGTTGTATTAAATGTAAATTATCCCGTAGAGACGCAGCTGTTTGCAAGACACCGGCTTTGTCCCCATTGCATTGGGCACTTTGTTCTTTTATTGTATTCAGGAACTTCATGGTTCCAAATGATGTGGCAACAGCACAGTGAGGCCCAGAGGTCACTTCTGCCTTAAGGAGAGAGACAGTGGGTGACCAGGATGTGGGTGGACCAGGTTAGCTACTCGCTGTGTGCCCTTGGGAAATGGCCCGACCACTCGGAGCCTTTGCTTTCTCATCAGCACAGGGAGGGTCACATGAGTGCTTCATAGGATTGCATTTCCGACTGAGTAGGAGGATGCACGCAAAGGTCCTGATGCACCGAGAGCCCGCACTCCGTAAACGCCACCCAGCTCCTCCTTTCTTCCTCCCCACTCCTGCCCTAAATGGAATAGCTCGTTCGCAATAGTAGCACTGGAGACCCACGCGGAGAGGGAAGCTCTCGTTGAGCGGAGAAAAGATTCTGTAGTATTCACACCCATGGTCTCAACCCTGAGCAGCAGAACCTCCTGAGAGTTTGTTAAGATCCAGCTGGTTGTGTCTGGTCCCAGAGTTTGGGGCTCTGGGGTGGAGCCCAGGAACTTGTGTTTCCACTGGGGCTGATGTTGCTGGTCCAGGCATCACACTTTGACAACCACTGCTGAAGGGCCTGGGGCCAGTGAAGTTGACTGGGTGCTCTCTGTTATTCCGCCGTCTCTAGAACGTACTCAGCTTGCATTACTGAACCTGGATGCCCACTGATTATCAGCTGCCTGCCCGCACCCAAGGCTGGCAACCACCATTCTACTGTCAGGTTGTGTGACTTTGACTATTTTAGATTTCAGCCCTGGCTGGTGTAGCTCAGTGGATTGAGTGCCAGCCTGTGAAGCAAAGGGTCGCTGGTTCCATTCCCAGTCAGGGTACATGCTTGGGTTGCAGGTAGGTCCCCAGTAGGGGGCACATGAGAGGCAACCACACATCGATGTTTCTCTCCACCTTTCTCTCTCTCTCACTTCCCCACTAAAAAAATGTTTTTAATAGATTTCATATGTAAGTGAAATCATGCAGTATTTGTGACTTCTGTGACTGGCATCTGTCAGTTAGCATAACGTCCTCAAGATTTATTTATACACTCACCTATGAGAGAATTTTCTTCTTTTATAAGGATGAATCTTATTCCATCATATTGTTAAAATTAACCACAAACAGAAGCCAGACTTGGAAATTCCTTGGAGTAAGCAAAGTCAGATTAGCCACGGAAACAAAGCTCAATTTAGCTCATTTTCCTGAACAAGCCAGTGCGTGCAGCAGTACTCTTCCTGTTTATGCTTCTGAAAATCATCAAGGAAGCTTAAATTGTTCCCCAGCATTGAGGTGAGGTGACCATGAGCCAATTTCCGTATATGTAAGAAAGTTCTAGAACTAGAACCAATGAGTGGGAAGTGTGAGCTGTCGCTGCTTTCTCACTGCATATGCTGCTTCATAACAACCCGCCCCTGAGCCTCACTCCCTCATTGGTTTGCGTGCTCCTGGTCTGCAAATGGCCTTCTTGCTGCGTGCACAGCACCCTCCTACCGATCACTGACTACTTCCAGGGCTCATTGTTTCCACACCTGTTTTTTTCTGAACTTCTGCCAGCGCACATGCACCATATTCTCTGGATCGCTCATCTGCCCAGGGGCAAGCAGGTTATTTCTGAGTCTCAGCTACTGTGAATAGCGCTGCTGTGAACACAGAACTCTCACTCTGAGATCTTGGTGTTCGTTCTTCTGGATGCATATGCAGCCGTGGGGTTGCTGGGTCACATGGGGGTTCTATTTTTAATTTTGTGAGAAGCTGCCAGGCTGCTTTTCGTAGCGGCTGCACCATTTCGCCTTCCCACCACCACTGTGCAAGGTCCCAAATGTTCTGCATCCTCGCCACTGCTTATCTTTCATTTGTTTTTGGGTTTTTTAATAGTATGCATCCTCACAAATGTGACATTCCACTGTGGTTCGATTTGCATTTTCCTGACGATCAGTGGGGGTGAGCATCTTTTCCATGTACCCATTGACCATTGACATGTTTTCTCTGAAAAAATCTTTATCCAACTCTTTAGCCCATTTTTTAATTGGATTATTAGTTCGGGGAGGTTTTTTTGCTATTGGGTTGTAGGGGTTACTTACATATTTGGAAAATTAACACCCTATCAATAACATAGTTTGCAGATATTTTCTCCCATTTTATAGGGTCCCTGTTGATCGTTTCTTTGCTCTGCAGGAGCTTTTTGGTTCCATGCAGTCCCGCTTTAGTTTATTTTTGCTTCTCTTGTCTGTGCTTTTGGTGAGATCATTTCCAGGACCCATATCATAATGATTTTCCCCTGTGTTTTTTCCTATGAGTTTACCATTTCATGTCTTATGTTTAAGCCTTCGACAAATTTTCAGTTGACTTTCGTGTATGGCTTGAGATAAGGATCCAACTTCATTCTTTTGCATGCAGATGTATACTTTCCCCAACATTTGTTGAAGAGATTACCCTTTCCACGTGTGTCTCCTTGACACCATTTCTGAAGATCAGTTGATCGGGTGTGCGCAGATATACTTCCGGACTCTCCATCCGGCACACGTCCACCTTTACTCTAGCGCCGTACTGTTTTGTGTTAGTAAACTGAGCTTCGTCCGATAGTGTGAAATCAGGACGTGTGATGCCTTCCGCTCAGTTCTTCTTCCTCAAGACTGATTCGGCTATTCAGGGATAAAAAGTTGTTACAAGAAATAAAATCCCAGTTTGGACAAGTCCCTGAACTTCTATGAAGTTAGGTTTGCTTTGTTCTCCTGGAGGTAAAACGATCGCTTACCCCATCAGCTTGCTGAGATGACAGAAGGAGAAAGTGAGTGCAGCCTTCCCAGCACCGTGCTCGCTTGGGCACAGGCTCGGCCCATAATGAGCAACTGTCTTTCTCATGCACCGCCGGGCTTTTCTGATGCCACGTGTCGCCCCAGAGCGCTGAGCTCACTGGCCCACTTGCCAAGCCCAGTACTGGGAAAACGACCTTCTGGGCCCTTTCTGAATTCACGTGTGCTGTTTCTTTTCAGGGTGCTCCTGCAGGAAGGAAGGGCTACGGTGCCCCGCCTGGCAGAAAGACTCACCTTGGAGCTCATCGCGCACATCACTGTGAGTCAAGAGCTGGTGGCAAGCTACAACAGCTGCAGCCTGCCCAAGCCACCCCCAGGGTCATGGGTGGGCTGAGATACGCACTCATCTGCCCAGACAAGCAAACAAACAAGCACATTCTGAAAGCCAATTGCTCCTGGCCGGCGGCTCACAGGAAAGCTTCTGGAGTGGGGAAGGAACAGCTGCACAATCTTGAACCAGAAAGTTGAACCAGTAATTTGGGGGGAGTGAAAAGGGAATGAACACCAAGTTAGCTAATCTTTCTCTTTTCCATACACTCTAAACATTTTCTCAGCCTGACGCTTGTAAGGAGGACGTGCTCAGTTTTCACGGATTCTTAAAAAATGGGCAACTGCAGGCATGTCTTCAGAGACGGTACAAGTGTGGCTTAGTGCTTCTTGAGATACGGAATGTTCGTAGGGCTTGCCTGGACCTTAGTGCATGGGGTTGAACAACATGGCGAGACTGAAGGTCAACCCTTAGAACGAAGATGATCCCAGCGCCTGGGTTCCTGTCCACGCGAAAATGCATGTCAGACAAAAGCAATGAATACTTTTGAGCCAGGAAACATTACTCAAAACATAGTCAGTTGGAAGGAGGCTGTGGTGCTGAAACTGTAGTGTGCATAAGATGCACCTGGAAATTGCGTTAAAACTCATATTCCTGGCCCTGACCAGGAAGGTCAGCTGACTGGAGTATCACCCCATACACTGAAATATTGTGGGTTCGATTCCCGGTCAGGGCACGTACCTGGGCTGTAGGTCCAATCCCGCTGGGTCACTTACGGGAGGCAACCAATCCATGTTTCTCTCACACCAATGTTTCTCTCTCTCTTTCTAAAATCAATAAACATCCTTGGTGAGGAATTAAAAAAATAAATAAAATCTCATATTCCAGGGCTCCACATGCAGAGTTTCTGAGTTAGGAGGTGTAGGGTGGGGCCCACGAATTTGCACTTGTAAGTTCCCAGGGGATCTATGGAGCGCTCTTGGAGAAGTACTGATTCGAGTGGAATCCCCTCAGTTTTCAGAAGGAGGCTCGAAAAGACATAACTCTACCTAATTGAAAAGAAAACACATTATTTCACAAAAAAATGTTGCATTTCCATAACTTTTATGATACTTTGATCTTTAAAATTTATATCAAGGCTCAATTTAACTTCTCGGTGTCACCCACCTTCATCATCACTTTCTGTATCCTTGAAAACCCCAGTGAACTCACCCTGCCAGGCTGGCTACAGTGCCCTTGGCCACCGAAGCAGAGATTGGGGGTGGGGGGCGCTGCTCACTCAGGTGTCTTCACCTGTAGTGTTCACCTGCGTGGGCCTTGGGCGTGGTGGGCAGGATGCAAATTGGAACTCTGCCACTTACTAGCTGAGCGATGACATCAAGCAATTTGCCTCTCTGAGCCTGAGGTTCCTGCCTCGTAAAAAGAGGCCGTGAAGCCATGAGCTTTATGCCATGTGAGGCTGACCTGAGATGCAGAGGGCTTGGGACATTGCGGGGACCAAAGACAAGCCTCCACGGAGCCACTTTGGGTCCTTCCTTCTCCTCAGCTTCGTTCTCGTCACTTGCCATCGTTGGCTGGTCAGAACCACCCAGCCTGACACTACCACCCAAGACAATACCATTTATCAATGTATAGCCCTCAGATGGTCACCCCCAGGACACTGGACCACAGAAAGCTCACACTATATTCCAGTGTAATTGTTCTCGAAATACAAAACATTTATCCAGATCAAACAAAAACCAAAAACCGTCCATCACCTGATTCCCCACACTCCACCCGCACGATGGAACAGACACAGACGCCCACGCCCCTCACGTGCAAAGCCCTCCGTGGGCTCCTTCACAGGCCTTCAGTGTGACAAGCTTCACACAGTAACAGAAACTCTGTGTCCCTTCGAATGCGTTCACGTGGGGTCCTGCTCATCCACCCAAGAAACCTGTTGGCTCATTTCAAGCTGCGGAGTTTCACTGTTTGCTATTATTTTGTTCAGAAATCCCTCCCGTTGTTAAAAGATCAAATAAGAGTGAGCCTCCAGGCTGCGACAGAGGAGCTATGCCACTGTGGCGAGAACGTCCCCAGCAATGACAACGACATAATGTTCTTTCTGATTGAGGTAAGGATTTTCCGGGCCTCCGTGTGGCCTCTCAGGCACCAGATCCCTTGAGCTGGCTGCATCCTTCCAGATGGCCCTCTGTGCCTGCCCGCCTGTGCCCCGCCGGGAGCCCTGTTCATCTGTGACGTGAGGTGGTTGGGTGGGTGACACGACCTGCCAGCCCCCAGCACCACACACAGGTGCCTGGAGCCTTTCTCTTCAGTGTGATTACAGCACAGATTCATGACTTTCCTCATTTTCAGAAAATTAAAATGTTTAATCAGGACATTGAAAGGTTAGTAGAAGGAGAAGATGTTGTGAAGGCGGAAGACACTCGCTTAATCAACAAACTCAGAGAGGAGTTTAAGAACTGGGCACACCTGCTGGCTGCCAGTACCCAGAATGGTGAGTCCGGGGGCAGGGCTCCCCCTAGGGGCAGTGTCTTACTCCCCAAAGCCAGAAGCCACGTCCAGCCCATGAAAAGGGAGCAAAAAGCTAGCATGTCTGCACAAGAGATCCTGGCCCCCTTAGTCATCCCTGACTGCTTCCCCGGTTGGCACAGAGCACGGCCCTCACCAGGTCCACAGAAAACGATCCCACTTCCCCGACTGGCTTCTTGCATTTTTATTTTGGGTTAGACAACTCTGCTTAACCCATACCTCCCTTCTTGTCACCCTTAACCTAAGGCACAGAGGTCAGGGCTCTGACACGAACCCTCTTGTCCAGCTTCCATTCTGCTCCAGCCTGGATGGCAGTATGATGCCTGTGTGTGCATCTGTGTGTGTGTGTGAGTGCACGTGTGTGCAAGTGGGTTCGCATTGCATGTACGTGCATGTGTGTGCGTGCGTGTGTGTGTTGCATCTTTGTTCATTTTGGCACTTGATAAGAACAGCGCTATTCATTTCCATGGTAGAGTTCCTCCAACCCTAGTCGGGCTGAATTCCTGAGGGACCTGTGAGTGAAACAAGCGTAGGTAACTTTCTATTTTGATTATTGAACTAACCAGATTTTTTTCTATCAACTGTAAACACTGAACTTCTCTCTTGGGGTCATGACTTTCAACTGAAACTCGTATTTTAAGAATACGATTTTGTTTCTTAAAAGTCACTGTCAGACCATGTATTATTATTTTTTTCATTATTAAAAGAAAAACTTCCACTTAGAAGCATTGCCTTCAGGTACATTCAGTGGGTAAGCAAGACTTAAAAAAATGTTTTTATCTTTAAAATGTCTGTGGTTGGTTTTATGTTGCAGTTAATAGTATTATTCTCAAGGAAGTCTCAAAATATGAAAGGCAGTATCGTGGCAATGAACTTCTGGGGTTTGTCAACTACAAGACGTTCCAGAACATCGTGCAACAGTACATGGATCAGCTGAAAGAGCCCGCGATCGCCATGCTGCAGAGGATTGTAGGTGAGCATCTCTCGAGGGGGACCCTCCCAGCACCTCCGGTGGGTCTCAGCACCTTGGAGGGAGAGGTTGGAATGCAGTGATCCAACAGCCTGCAGATGTTCGCTGCCCACTTTGGGGAGGAGGGCAAGAGTGTGCGTGAGCCTCATGTAATCAGACCTACCCCTCCACGCAGCTGCGTGAGGAAGAGTCCGATGCTAACCCAGAGGAGATCGCCCACTCCATGAAAGGACAGGAAATTGATGGGACCTGCTCAGGGTGGGTGGTGGCGGTGGGTTTTGGGACACCCTGGAATTGTATGCCACTCTCCCCTCTTCTTTTGGTCTGTGAATTTGGGGAGTAGGGCCGTAGAATAGGGTCATGTCCCAGATTTCTCCTCCCTGTGTTTTTAACCCATTTTATTCCTGCTTGCATTTCGCTGATGTTTGGTTTTTCCTTTGGTCAGAAATTGTCCGGCAAACTTTTGTTGACATGGCCAGAAATCATTTTAACGAGTTCACCAACCTCAATCAAACAGCCCAGGTAAGTACCCACAGTTTACCTGCTGGTCACCTGTACTGATTCACCCAGGTCTGGCCTTTGAAGGAAGGTGGATGTGTACAGTCACTTGGAGACACAGGGCCGGGGTTCTAACTGCAGGTGTGATGAGCTGGCCACCTGAGCGGCATCTGCGGTTCGGCTTCCACCTGACCTTGCTCTTGCCCCTAATCTCCTGCAGCAAGGCAGGACACACCTGAACACGACCGCCTCCCATGGCCCAGAGGTATTTGGGATCTTTTTCCTACACGTTGGAAGGATAGCATCGTGTGGCTTTCCACTGAGCAACTCTCCCGGAATTCCACCCATTCTCAGTACAGGGGAGAGAAGGGCTCTGGGTACAAACCCTCCTCTGCCCAGGCCTATGCCGTGGGTCAGAATCTCATTCCACAATCTCCTTTGGATGAGCGAGGAGAAGAATTTTGGTCATTTTCCCACAGCACAACTTGATTCCTTCTTTCACCTCTTTTGCCAGTTGGTAAAAAATATATCCGACTTCTGAGCTCTCCAACTCTCCCAGAGGCTGTGTTCGGTTCCTGGGGTCACCTCACCATGGAGTGGGTGACATGTCTAGTCCTTGGTTGCCATGTCTCCCTGCTGGAAGCTTCCAGAATGTAGGCCTTTCTTCCTGGGCCTCAGCAGGTGGTCCTCTGGGTCCCCCATGCTCCCAATGGCAGGGCTGGTTCTGCTGAGCTCTTTCCAGCCAGGCCAGGGCACAGAAGTGCTCTGTTGCACACACAGGTCACCCTGGGGCCAAGGTCACTCTAGTGCCCACTAGGGCCTCCACCCCTTGGTGCCATCCTCAGATAGCTGAGAAGTTTCATTGTAGCTCCCTGTGCCGCAGGTGAGCTCCTGGAGCAATCCGAGGCCACCAGCCCAGACTCGCCCCTCTGCCCCGGCGGTCTGCTCCTCCCGAGCCTCGTCAGCACCCAGGGGGCTTGTCACCTCCCATGTCACTCCTTTTGGAAGTGATACACAGGCCATTTCTGTTTTCAAGCCCCAAACTGAAACACAACACACAGTGTTTTTTGCCCCATACGCTGCAGAAAGAAAGAACTGGCCCCTGTGCAATTCACTGGTTCCTGGTCCCCCCCCCACCCCGAGATCAGATTCTGCCTTCAATGTACAAAAGTCCATTTGAAACTCAAAAGCCAAAAAGTGACTTTTCTCCACTATGTCATCCATTCCTTTCCCATAGTGCCTTTGACTGTGGGGGTAATGTAGGAGTCACAGGATTTGGGCAAAGATAGCAAGCTGCTACCCCACTGTGTTCATGGCACACTGGGGTCCTTCCTGAAGGCTTGGATTCAAGCCAACTAGAGAGACAAGAGGGATGGACATAAAAATGTAAACTGAGCCACAGCCGAGGAGGCAGAAAGGTGGTGACAAGAGTCGAATGGAGGTGAGGGTGGAGAGAAAGAATGGGTGGAGTCAGGTGGGAGGGCACAGGAAGAGGTGGAGTGACAGAACGGGGTGGGGAGGACAGCGACAAAGGATGCAGTAGGGCCCTTCTGAAAGTCACCATTAAAGTCTCAGGGCTCCTTGAACCTTAAATCATTTTTAATTCTGCGTTCAACAACATAGTACTGCCTGAGTTGTCTAAACAATGGGGCAGGGGCAAAAAACAAAAAAAAAGCAAAAAACGTGGCAGGCTTCTCTTTCTCATGCAACCAGAACAAGATTGAAGACATAAAAACAAAACAATCGGCAACAGCAGAAGATACAATCCTCCTTCAATTCAGGATGGAGAAACTCGTTTATTGCCAAGACGAGATTTACAGCGTAGTTCTGCAGAGAAAGCGGGAAGAGGCCTTTAACCCGCTCGGAAATGCTTCCCAGAATCGGGAGCCGGCCTTTTCCGCCCTCACTGAGATCTCGGTGCACCTGGACGCGTACTTCTTGGTGAGTGTGGGCGCCTCGGCCTTCGCCGGGGTGTCCTGATTGACAGTTCCTTAACTGAGCGAAGAAGGGAGGGGCCGTTGCTGGGTATTAAACCCAGATAAACTACTCATGTATTATCTGTAATTGTACAGAAACCCTATGAAGACACTTTTAATTAACGTGCCCCAAATCAGGTTCTTCATGTGGCAGAACATGTACTCAAGAGTAATTCCAACCCCAAACTTCTTTATATTTTATGCTATGCATGAAGTATATAAAATTACCATGATCAGAATACAGCAAAATACAGCAAAAATACAACCAGCCTTACTGGTTGATGTTTAGAAGGCATTCAGCTCTCAAAGTGCCGGAAACTCACCAGCATCCCAGACCAGGAATGAAATTCCTTTCCCTAGATTTTGTGACTGAATCAACTTCATGGCTTCTAAATGCCTCCCCGCCCCCCACACAGACTACAGTATTGGGGCACGTAGAAGGGAAGGTAGCTTTTAAACTGCAAAGAAGCCCAATTACTGAAGGCTTTTCTTAGTCAGGATAAAGAGTTGCGTTACCCAGTGATGTAGAGTCCAGCTGCCAGGCAGGCTGGACATGCGTACGCAGAGAGAGCATGAGGTGAGGAATGAAGCAGGTCCCGATCCGTTTCCAGACCCGAGCCAGGGATCACGGGGCCAGGGAGTCTAATGGAGGTGGGGCGCGGTTGGGAGGGAGCTCCTGGGAGGGCTGGGAGGCCCACAGTGCGCTTTGGGTTTGCTAGCCTACCGGGTGGGCTCTTAGTGTCAGAGAGAACGCCTAGGTAGTAAAATTGGGCAGCCCAGACAGAAGCTTTTCGTGGTTTGATTCCGAACACTGGAGTGGGGTGGGCGGGACCACCGGGACTTCGCCAAATGACCAGGCACCATGCACCCATCCAGAACCCTGAGGCTTCTCCGTGTGGCTTGCTGGCCTTGGGCCCAGACCCTTCCAGCTGACCCATCTCATCCCCTCTTCCAGGAGACCAGCAAGCGACTCGCAAACCAGATCCCACTCATAATTCAGTACTTTATGCTCCAAGAGAACAGCGATCAGTTGCAGAAAGCCATGATGCAGATCCTACAGGAAAAAGAGCAGTATTCCTGGCTGCTTCAGGAGCAGAGTGAGACGGCCCAGAAGAGGAGACTCCTTAAACAGAAAATTTACCGGCTCACTCAGGCAGAGCGTGCTCTCTGCAAACTCTCCTACTAAAGGGGGGAGATAGTGGGAAAGTGAGGGCACTTCAGGTTTTACCTCACTTGTGTTCATCTCGGGGGGGAGATGGGATCGGAACTGGCTTCTCATGTGGGGCGAGCCTTTCTGTTCCTGTCTGTCTGTCTTCGCTGTACTGCACGCAAACCAGAGTCTAGACCTGAAGTCCACGCGTGCTTGGAGCACATCCACGTCCTCCACCCGCATCCACGTACAGGTGTCTCTCCAGTTCTTGGGCCCCACAGCCTCCAGTCTCGGCTTTCTTAACTACTGCTATCATTCTGTGTTCATTTGTCTCCCCCCCACCCATCAGATTAGGAGACCCCGGAGGGGGAAGGTCAGCGTTATATCCTTCTTCTGAATTTCCAGAACCCTGCATGGCACCTGGGACACAGTAGCCACTCCATAAGTGGTGTCTCATGGAACAAATGAAAGGTGGAGACTACCTGAGGCCATGGCTTAAATCAACCTTTGGTTGTTGGGGATGGTGTCCCTTAGCTGGTCACTTTCAGATGAATTAGGTCACACCATCTGCAGTGATTATGTTTCCCACCCCCACACCCTGCCCCAGGGAGAAACGGATCTGAATGATTCTATTATTAATTTATACTGTTTCCCTAGTTGTGACAAGTTCCCATTGCTATGCTGTCTTTTTTTTTTTTTTTACTTTTTTATTGAATTTATTGGGGTCACATTGGTTTTGTGTTAAGTCTTAAAGGAAAATGAATAATAACAAACATTGTTTAAAGAAAAACAGAGAGCTTCGCCCCAGCAGTCATCTCTAGGTTGCAGGATTATGACTAATTGTATTTCCTTTTTCGCGCTAAGTGATACCTACCAGATAGAAATTTTAAGGGTTAGGTAGGACCATTTCTAAAAGCTTCCTGACCCGAAGCATGCATTCAAAGAGGCCATCGATTCTTCCTGCCATCAAAGACCTCTTTTTTCCTTTACTTCCGGGTCAACAGAGCAGCCTTCACCCCTGCAGCTCTTTGGCCAGCTCTTACGTTTAGCTCTTGGACTACTTTTTGAGTCAATGTTGTATATGGCTTTAGGTAAGAGTCTAATTTCATTCTTTCACATGTGGATATTCAGTTTTCCCAGCCCCATTTGTTGAGAAAACTGGCATTTCCCTCATTGGCTTTGGTACTCTGGCCAAAAATAAGTTGACAACGTGTGCAAGGGTTTGCTCGTGGGCTCTCCGTTCTGTTTCATTGGCCTGTCTGTCTGTCTGTATGCCAGTACCACCGTTTTGGTAACTGCAGCTTGGTAGTAAGTTTTGAAATTAGGAAGTGTGAGTCCTTCAGCTTTATTCATCTTTTGCAGAACCGCTTTGGCTATTTGTAGTCCCTTAAGGCTGCATATGAATTTTAGGATGGGTTTTCTCTTTTTCATCTCTGCGAAAAAGTTTGAATTTGATAGAAATTGCATTAAATCCATAGATTGCTTTGGGTAGTATTTGCACCTTCACAATATTAAGTCTTCCATTCTGTAAACACAGAATGTCTTTCCATTTATTTATGTCTGTTTTAATTTCTTTAAGCAATGTTTTGTAGTTTTTACTGTAAAGTCTTTCACTTCCTTGGTTGAGTTAGTTCCTAAGTATTTTATTCCTTTTGATGCTATTATAAATGTAACTGTTTTCTTAATTTTCTTTTTAGATTATTCATTATTAGTCCACAAAAATGCCACTGATTTTTATGTGTTCATTTTATATCTTGCCACTTTGTTAAATTCATTCATTAGTTACAACAATTTTTTGTGGAATCTTTATGGCTTTCTACATATACATTCATCTCATCTGTGAACAGAGATGATTTTATTTCTTTATTTTGCTTAATTGCTTAGGCTAGAACTTCCAACACTGCGTTGAATAAAAATGGAAAAAGTGGGGATCTTTATCTTATAAAGTTATTCTGGTTTTAAAGAACTTTTGTTATATTGAAGCTGAAGATGAAGAGAATTTAAAAGACAAAACATTGATCTTAACTTAGGTATTCTTCACTCTTTTTTTTAAATTTCACTTTTCCCCTTTATTTTATGAGTTAGGTCACATGTACAGATAGTCAGTAGCAGAACTAAAGAGAAGAATCACTCTCCTCAAATCATAAATGCTGTTATAGAAATAGTCTGAGAAAAATAAAGCCTGATACTTAATATTTGTTCCATAAATTGTATAATCAATCTTTCCCTAAAGGTTCAACATGTTTCACACATATGTACACACACACACACACACATACACACACAGCTTCAACCTACACTTCTCATTCACCACCTCAAGACTGATCCCCAAATCCAGGTTTGAGGTGTTCAGGGAGGACGCTTGGGGCTGGTGTGTGCATTTCCAGGGGCTGCCCTCACAAAGTGCCACAAATAAGGTGGCTTAAAACCACAGAAGCCACTTCTCTCACAGTTCCGGAGGCCGGGAGTCTAACGTCAAGATGTTGGCAGGTTGGTTCCTCCTGGAGCTCCGAGGGAGACCCTGCCCAGGGCTCTCTCCTAGCTTCTAGCGGCTCCAGCGGTTATTGGCTTTCCTTGGCTTGTAGCCGCATCACCCCAGCAACCGCCTCGTCTTCACAGCACGTTCGCTGTGTGTCACTAGAGCGCATCTCCCTTTCCCTTGTCTTTTGAAGATACTGGTCAATGGATTAAGAGCTCACCCTAAGCCAGGATGGTCTCATCTCAAGATTCTTAATGACATCTGCGAAGACACCACTTCCAAATAAAGTCAAACTTACGATCTCTGGGGTTTGGGATTTGAACATATCCTTTAGGGAGACACAATTAGCCCAGCGGGTCCGAGCATGGAGCTGGGTAGGTGGCCCACGTCTTCATTAGAACAAGCTAACTGCTGCAAGATCACTTTAAGATCTCCGTGACTTGATACCAGTGTGTTCCCCACTCACCTCAGGGCTTTTCAAGGTGCGTTGGCAGGGTTCCAATCTGCACAGGCCCTTCAGGCTCCAGCCTCCCTCCATCTGGTAGCCCCACCATCATGGGGGCCTTTGAGCCTCGACCAGACCCTCTATATCAGGCAAGAAAGTGTAGAGGGTTGCCAGGGAGTTCTCCAGGAGCCAGGCCTGGGCCAGGGTATATCACTTCCACACTCTGTGGGTGGAACGCAGGCCTGTGGCCACACCAAACTGCAAGGCAGGCTGGAAAATGTCCAGCTAAGCAGATGGGAGAAAGAGGGAACAGCATTTGGGCATCACCACACCTGTCTCTAACACAGGTGCGTTGCTTGTATCCCAGGCTCGCTTGCTCACTCACACTCCCCACCCTCCCAACCCACACACAATGGTTCCCTCCTTCAGTGTTGCTGTGGATCTGGGGTTTTGTTGCTAACAAGGGAGGAAATAAAGGAAGACGCCCCGGATGTAAACAAGCAAAGTTATTTACTCACAGCTGACTAGCAAAGGGTCAGCCTCTGTCCGTCACTTGTGTCTGGCAGAGACTCGGCAGGAGAGGAGTGGGTGCCGTCAGAGTGGAGGGAAGGGAGAGCCCCAGGTGTGCCACACTAAAAGGTGTGGGCTGGGGATGCTGGGGGGCGGGGAGCTCCCTAGAAGGGGGGCACCCTGTGTGATTGGTGAGGGTGCATATTTAGCTTTCTCTGGTTGGTCATAACTTGAAAGTGGGAACAAAACTTAGACAAGCTCTCAGTTATTAATCACGTCCTGTCTATTTTGGGCCAGTTGTTAAGGGGGTCATCATTCTCCTGTGTAAAATGGTCACTAGGGATAGCGGCCTGACTTCCTACAGTTCCGACTCGCAGAAGCCGGCTCCCTGGGATGGTCGCTGGGGGCTGGGCTGGGGGTCAGGGTTCTGTCTACATGTGGTTTGGCCATTGCGCGTGCGTACATCCACTCTCTCACAGCTGCCCTGACCTTGTGGGAACCTCCTCTGTCCTCTGCCCTGGACACCGTAGACGTGCTTCTGCAGGCGAATCCACTTTGATCCAAGTGTCTGCCAGTCTCCCTGGGCCTGTGCTCTACGCCTCCCGAACCACGCGCGGTGTTTAGGCTACCCCAGGTTCCTCACCGGGGTGGGATTGCTCTTTTGGTTGAGGGTTTGGGGGGAAGGTGTGTTTTCCTCAGTGTGTAGCGATACAACCGGGGAATATCCATGAAAAGGCATCAACAGACAGGACAAACAGGTTTGAATTTCCTACCACGTCCTATCCCTTGAGACCCCAAAATGCCCCTTTTGTCATGTACAGTGACGTGATGTGCTGGTTATCTATTGTTACATCACAAATCATCCCAAACTGTATCCCTGAAGTTTCCGATCTCACAGTTTCTGTTAGGGTGGTCAGCAAGGTAGGCTGCGAAAGGATTCACAGAGGGAAGAAGAGGCGAACAGCAAAGTTTTCATTTTGCTTTCCCAAGGGAGGGAAAGGGCTGGGTGCAGAAAACTGCACCAGCAGCACCAGCACGGAGGGGCTAGGACTTCGAGCTTCTGTCGGGTGGTGGGGCGAGGCACAGCAGGATGCTGCAGTTGGGCTGCAGCCTGTTTCCATGTCCTCTTTGGGGGCAGGGTCCAGGCTCCATAAGTTCCCAGGGCGCTTCCAGTGATTTTCTAGTCCTGAGGATAAAGGCTCACAAAACAATCAGGGTCAGCCATGCTTTCTGGGGTCCACCCAGCTCTGGGAAAGGGGGCCTGAAAAGGGGGCTTTTGTCCTATTAGTTTCTTCGGACGAGGAATTCACACATGTGCCTCAGCTAGGCGCCTCTGGCTCAGGGTCTCTCAGGAAGCTGCAGTCCAGCTGTGGGCCCGGCAGCTGCATGCTTAGCTCTCTTCACTCAAGGCTCCGCTGCAGGTGGCAGGGTCATTAGTGCCCCCCCCCAAAAAAAAATTGCCAGGCCCTAGTCCCTGGAGCCTGTGGACGTTACCTTGTATGGAGAGTCAGCCTTATGGAGAGCTGGTCTTTGCAGAGCTAATTAAATTAAAAATCCTGAAACAGAGCTAACCCTGGATTATCCAGATGGGCCCTGAACGGAATCACAGGTTGTCATAAGAAGGAGGCAGAGGGAGCCCTGAGCACAGAGAACACACAGGCGGAGCAGAGAGGGGGGTTTGAAGATGCTAAGCTGCTGGCTCTGGATGGAAAAAGAGGCCACAAGCCAAGAGATGCGGGAAAAGCAGCTCTAGCAGCTGGAAGAGGGAAGGAGCGGCATTCTGCAGAGAGCCCCAGGGCACAGCAGCCCTGTGAACAGCGTGTCTTCAGCACCGTGACTGGTCTTGGACCTCAGGCCTTCAGGACCTTAAGAGAATTAGCTCTTTTAAAAGCCACAGAGTTTGCCGCCATGTGTTCAGCAGCCCCAGGAAACTAACACAGCCTCCGGCACACTCACCTGGCTGGTGACGGGCTTCGGGCCCTCTGTGGCTGTTGGGTGGAGGCGTCAGGTCGTTATCATCACGTCACAGATTGGGGCTCTGCTGCACATCTCGGCCCAGACGAAAGGTCTACAGAATTCGCGGACGGCGTTTTGTAAATAAAATGGGTTTGATTTATTTTCTTCTTAAAGCTGCCCAAGTGATTGTGATAACAGGCAGGTGTGGGAATGACTTTTTTTTTTTAAACAGGAGAAAATCAAGTTTTAATAAGTGCACATGGGGAAATCACAGAAGCCTGTTAAGTTTCAAGGACAGCAAGGCAAAATGAGGTATATACGTCATTCTGGACTAAGAAGGAGGAAGTAGGAATATAGGACTTCAAAGTGGAGTAAGGAAATTCACATGGAGAAAAAGAGTTAATTTTTGGTACATAAATGTTGGGCCCGCTTGAAACAGCAGGACACAGACAGGACTTAGATCGAAGGAGCCCTGTGAGGCTCGTATTAAACTATAGTTCACATTAAACTATAGTTATCTATGGTGATCGATTCCTTCCTGGAGCAGGTCCTCTTTTCTAAATTCTTTTAGGCCAATAAAAGGGAGGTTAAAGCTTTTCCTGAGTTTTTCATTTCTTAAAGATATTTAGCTTAGAATAATCAATATCCCAAAGGCATACTTGGGGTTGGCAAACTCTCCCCCCGCCTCACTACAGTCCAGCTTGTCTACCTACTGCATTTCTCTCCTCCTTGTACCCATTTGCCTTTTTATTTTTATTTATTTACTTTTTAATATTGTTTTCATTTTTGTTCAGGTACAATTGTCTCCATTCCCCCCTCACAACTCCACCCCATCCCAGCCATCCCCACCTCCCACCCTCCATCCTACCCCCCTTCAGCTTTGTCCATGGGTCCTTCATACATGTTCCTTGACAACCCCTCCTGCTTTTCCCCCTATTATGCCCTCCACCTCCCCTCTGGTCACTGTCATTTCATTCTTCATTTCAATGCCTCTGGTTATGTTTTGCTTGCTTGTTTGTTTTGCTGATTAGGTTCCACTCATAGGTGAGATCATATGGTATTTGTTCCTCACTGCCTGGCTTATTTCACTTACCATAATGCTTCCAGATCCATCTATGCTGTCACGAAAGGCACGAACTCCTTTCTTTCTGCTGCATTGTGTAAATGTACCACAGTTCTTTTATCCACTCATTTACTGATGGGCACTTAGGTTGCTTCTAGCACTTGGCGATTGTAAATTGTGCTGCTATGAACATCGGGGTGCATAGGTTCTTTTAAATTGGTGTTTCAGGATTCTTAGGGTATAATCCCAGCAGTGGAATTGCCGGGTCAAAATGCAATTCCATTTTCAGTTTTTTGAGGAAATTCCACACTGTTTTCCACAGTGGCTGCTCCAGTCTGCAGTCCCACCAACAGTGCGCTAAGATTCCCTTTTCTCCACAGCCTTGCCAGCACTTCTTGTTTGTTGATTTGATTACCATGGCCATTCTAACTGGTGTGAAATGGTAGCTCATTGTGGTTTTACATCTCTCTGATGGCTAGTGATCCTGAGCATCCTTTTACATGTCTCTGTGCCCTCTGTATGTTCTCCTTGGAGAAGTGTCTGTTCAGGTCTCCTTTGCCCATTTTTTTGGAGGGTTGTTTGTCTTCCTGGAGTGGAGTCATGTGAGTTCTTTCTATATTTTGGAGATCAAACCCTTGTCTGAGGTCATTTGCAAATATATTTTCCCACACAGTTGGTTCCCTTTGCATTTTGCTGATGTTTTCTTTAGCCATGCAGACCTTTTCAGCCAAGCTTTTTATTGTGATGAAGTCCCATTTGTTTATTCTTTCCTTTGTGTCCCTTGCTCTAGGGGACATATCTGTGAAAATATTGCTGCATGGAATATCTGAGATTTTTCTGCCTGTGTTCTCTTCTAGGACTTTTATGGTGTTATAACTTATATTTAAGTCTTTTATTTTGAGTTTATTTTTGTGTATGGTGTAAGTTGGTGGTCAAGTTTCATTTTTTTGCATGTAGCTGTCTAGATCTCCCAACACCACTTGCTGAAGAGGTTATTTTTACTTCATTTTATGTTTCTGTCCCCTTTGTCAAATATTAATTGACCATAGAGACTTGAGTTTATTTCTGGGTTCTCTGTTCTATTGGTCTATGTGTCTGTTCGTATGTCAGTACCAGACTCTTTTGATTACCGTGTCCTTGTAGTATAGTTTGATATCAGGTATTGTGATCCTCTTACTTTGTTCTTCTTTCTCAAAATTGCTGTGGCTATTCGGGGTTGCTTATGGTTCCATATAAATTTTTGAAATGTTTGTTCTATGCCTGTGAAATATGTCATTGGTATTTTAAAAGTGATTGCGTTGAATCTATAAATTGCTTTGGGTAGTATGGACATTCTGATGATGTTAATTCTTCCAATCCATGAACAGGGTACACGCTTCCATTTGTTTGTGTCTTCCTTAATGTCTTTCCTCAGTGTTGTGTAGTTTTCTGAGTACTGGTCTTTTACCTCATTGCTTAGGTTTATTCCTAGGTACTTTATTTTTCTTCTTGCTATATCAAATGGGATTTTTTTTTCCCTGATTTCTGTTTCTGATATTTCATTGTTGGTATACAAAAATGCCTTTGATTTCTGAATATTGACTTTGTATTCCACTGTTTTGCCAAATTCACTTATTAAGTTGAGTAGTTTTTTTGTAGAGTCTATAGGATTTTCTGTGTACACTATCATGTCATCTGCAAACAATGATAGTTTTGTTTCCTCCTTTCCAATTTGGATACATTTTATTTCTTTTTTTTTTTTGTCTGATTGCTGTGGCTAGGACTTCCAATACTATGCTGAATAGAAGTGGTGAAAGTGGACATCCTTGTTTTGTTCCTGATTTTAGGGGGAAAGCTTTTAGTTTTTGCCCATTGAATATGATGTTGGCTGTAGGTTTTTCATACATGGCCTTTATTATGTTGGGGTACGCTCCCTGTACTCTTACTTTGCTGAGTGTTTTTTTATCATAAATGGGTGCTATACATCATCAAGTGCTTTTTCTGCATCTATTGATATGATCACGTGATTTTTATCTTTCCTTTTGTTTATGTGATGTATTACCATTATATATTTGCAAATATTGTACCATTCTTGCATGCCTGAAATAAATCCCACTTGATCATGGGGTATGATCTTTTTAATGTATTGCTGGATTCAGTTTGCCAATATTTTGTTGAGGATTTTAGCGTCTATGTTCATACTGGCCTGTAGTTTTCTTTCTTTCTTGTGTCTTTATCTGGTTTTGGGATTAGGATGATGCTGGCTTTATAAAAAGAGTTTGGGAGTCTTCCCTCTTCTTGGATTTTTTGGAATAGTCTGTGAAGGATACGGGTTAGCACGTCTTTAAGTGTTGTAAAGTTCTCCTGTGCAACAGTCTGGTCCAGGGCTTTTGTGTGCTGGGGGCTTTTTGATTACTGCCTCGATTTCATCAGCTTGTTATCAGTCTGTTCAGGCTTTTTGCTTCTTCTTCATTAAGTTTTGGAAGATTATATTTTTATAGAAATTTGTCCATTTCACCTAGGTTTTCAAATTTCTTGGCATATAGTTCTTTGTAGCAATTTCTTACAATGCTTTGTACTTTTGTGGTACCATTTGTAATCTCATTGCTTTCATTTCTGATCTTGTTTATTTGGGTCCTCTCTCTTTTTTTCTTGAAGAGTCTGCCTAAAGGCTTGTCAATTTTGTTTATCATTTTAAAGAACCAGCTCCTGGATTTATTGATCCTGAGAATTGTTCTTTTAGTCTTTATGTCATTTAATTCTGCTCTGATCTTGGTTATTTCCTTTCTTCTACTTGCTCTGGGATTTGTTTGTTGTTGTTCCTCCAGTTCTTGTAGATGTAGGGTTAGGTTGTTTATTTGAAATGTTTCTATGTTTTTTTAGGTAGGCCTGTATCACTATGAACTTCCCTCTCAGGACTGCCTTTGCTGTGTCCCATAAGTTTTGGTCTGTTGTGAGTTCATTTTCATTTGTTTCCAGAAACTTTTTGATTTCTTCCTTGATTGCATTCTTAATCCATTCATCATTTAATAGCATGCTATTCAATCTCCATGAATTTGAGTGTTTTTTAATTTTTTCCTTGAGGTTGGTCTCTAGTTTCAGGCCCTTGTGTCCTGAAAAGATGCTTGATATGATTTCAATATTCTTGAATTTGTTGAGGCTTGTTTTGTGTCCAATCATGTGGTCTATCTGAAAATGTCCCATGTGCATTTGAAAAGAATGTATACTTTGCTTCTTTGGGATGAAAGATTCTATATATATATATATATCAGTTAAGTCCATTTGATCTAGGGCAATGTGCGATGCTGCGATATCCTTGTCGATACAAAAGCGGTGGGCTCCTCTAATGGTATCTGACACACAGCAGACACCGTAGAAATGTCTTTTGGAGCAGTGAGAAATGGCTGGCAGGTAATTGCAATGGCAACAGAGAGAACAGGACCTCATGAAAATGTGAAAAGGGAGGGGCTGTAGGGGAAGTTCTCACGCTCTACCTCTCATGGCCAATTACCTCAAACAGGAAAAGACCTGACTTCCCACCTCCAGCAGGAAGATGTTTCCTGCTCTACTACTGCAGCAGGAGAAAGGAGGATCTGTTTGCCTGGCAACCACTCAGCCAATGAAAAGCTACTACATGTCAGACAAATTCCTAGTTTCCTCCAGGGGACTCTTGGCTTACAACAGCCCCTCCGAATGCCCTCCTTTTCTCTATAAAGGAATGTTCCTCTCCTTGATCCTCTGGACCTGCACATGATTTGCCATTGGACTGAACGTCCTGAATTGAAATTCTTTATCATTCCCAAATAAATCCCTTTTGCTGGAAAACTATCTGGCTGTTATTTTTTTAAGGTCAGCAGAACCCAGTTTCCTTTCCTCACTAACTGTGTGATTTTCAGCAAAAGAATCCACCTCTCCGAGTCTCCATATCCTATTTGATTAGTTTTCATGATACTGGAGAGCATGTGTGTCGAGAAATTAGCCTAGTGCCCAACAGGGTCAATACTCCACGATGCTCCACAACCAAAAGGTGGCATTTCTCATGCAGAGATATTGCATTGGGGTCTCTCCATAAAACTATAAAACATGGAGCCCAGTTGCAGCAGAAGGGGCGTGAAACAGCCTGAGTTGGAATTTGAAGAATCAATAGACAGAACAGGCTGGGCCAATTCCCATAACCCCCTGGGGAGAGGTCCTGGAAAGGCCGGCTAGTCACACTATTGCCTCCACCATATGAAAAATAAACATTTAAAAAGATTTTACTTATTCATTTTTAGAGAGAGAGAGAGGGGAAGGGAGGAAGAAAGGGAGAGAAACATCAGTGGGTTGGTTGCCTGCTGTCTCTCTTACGTGTCCCCACTCTCCCTCAACAAACCCATAACCCAGGCATGTGCCCTGACTGGGAATGGAAGCTGCGAACTTTCGTCTGGCAAGACAATGCCCAACCAACTGAGCCTCACCTGTCAGGGAGAAAAAGAACCTTTTACAATGTACTTATCACCAGGTGAATGCCAGAAGAACAGGTGGCCCCGTCCCAGAAAAATGATTTTGGAGTGGCCACCAGGCTTCCCCCAGTGACTGCACATTGGGCCACATGTACACCAAGCCAGGGCTCAGGGCCCTCAGCTCAGCTCCTGACTGTGAGAGCCGGGTCAGCAAGAAGGCAAACCGGGCCCTGGACCTAGAAGACCAGGTGATAACAACCTTGCAGGTGCCAGCCTTCTCATGAATTGCTAACGAAACACCTGGAGAATCCCCTTAAAATGAGAATTGATTCAATTGTCTTGGGGTGGCCCCAGCTCCTGAAGCCAATGCTGCTGGTCCGAGGACACCCTCTGAGAAGCACTGGACTAGGTCACAAACACAGAGGAGAAAATGAAACGGGGCAAAGGACACCTGACCCTGAACTGGTGGTGCTGCGGGCGTGAGAGAGAGAGGGGAGCGGCACCAACTGACGGGCGCACACTATCCCGGTGGTCTGCCCCGCAGTCCCGTGCCCCCCTCTGACCCCCACTCCGCACTGCACCAGCAAAACCGTGTCCAGGCTCCGCCTCACACCTGAGCGCCTGAGCAGGCAGGCAAACTCCTCCGGGATCCGAGCCTTCCCCAGCCGCCTTCCCAGCTACCTCCACTCCGCCGCGGACTCCGCCGCGGGCTCCGCCCATTCCACCACCTGGAGCCACCCCTTCCTCCTCCAGGCTCAGCCTCCTCCCCAGGGACCTCCCCCTTCTTCCGCCGGCCAGCCCCTGGCCCTGGATTTAGGAAGCTAGCGTGTCTCCGATCTGACCTTCCCGCCTGTGAACCAAAGAAAAGAAACTGAAACCAAATCTGAGTTAATTAGGAAACGGGAAATGGTGGAGGAGAGGCCGGCCTGGGGAAAGTCTGCGGAGGACCCCTTCTGCATGCCCAGAGCGAGTCCTCCTACTCATCATGCATGCATTCACTCAAGCGCGCATGCATGCATGCATTTTAGAAACATTTATTGAACACTATGCTTGAAGATATACTGGATTCCAAGTGCAACAGTGAACACCAGGCATCCGTTCCCGCCCCATTGTCGTTCAGAGTCACCGAGGCCAAAGCAGTGTAAACAGGCCATGCTTCAAGGGTTGGGGGTGTGGGGAGGGACCATGGGGCTCCCATGGAACAAGGCTGCTAGGCCTAGAGAAAGGCAGATGAAGGCTGCATTGTGGAATGGAGCCCAGTGAGCAAAGGGAAGAGCAGAGGAGGGCTGTCTAACCAGAGAGAGGCCTGGCACCCTGGTACCCTGAGGCCTAGGGCCTCCTCCCCACCTTGCCGTCCCGCAGCAGCGCGGCTTCGTGGCTGAGCTGCAGCAACGTCGTGGGGCTGCTCCACAGCCCCGCTGTGTCACAGTTGCACTGAGTACAGTTCCCTTCCTCACCCCACCTCAAACTGGAAATTCCTGTTGGAACTGAAAGGCGCCAACAACCGTTGGCTGACAACTGTTACTTTATTAATACTGAATCACACGCCACACAGGCTGCCTGGGCTCTTCATGGAACTGCCATGTGATCCACGTGTTAGAAACAGGGAGGTGCTAAGGCCAGGGGAGGCATCATAATTCAGCAGGCATTTGCACCTACTCAGAGGTGGTGGCTCCTTAAGTTTTGTTCCTCAGGTGCCTCACTTGACTGCCAACTCCTGACTCCCGGGGCTGGCTGTGGTTCTTTCTCATTTCACTCCCTAACAGGAGTCACCAGGGAGGGACTCCTGCCGCTTGAAGAGGCAGCCTCCCGCGTCCCGAGTCCGTAGGAGTGTCGCGTCCAGCCCAGGCCCTCCTTGCTCCCACTTCCCCTGCGCTTCAGCGGCACTCACTCCCATCAGCAGCCCCAGGGCATCCTGCTCACAGCCCACCAGCAAATGCTGTCACTCCTTGTAACTAGGAAGTAAGTGAAGGTGTCCAGGGGACCAAAGTTTTGCCACCCTGATGCTGCCTTTGGGGATATTGCTATTCAGCTTGTTATTAAAAACCAAAAGCCTCAGAAAGAACCTTTGGCCTGCCCCCTTTTTACTTACTAACAGATTCAGATGGAAAGGCCACCCCCAGGAGGGCAATCTTACAATGCTTACCTTAGTGTAATTTGAATTACATACGGTAAATAGAGGGCTTCAGTCAGGGCCTGTCACCTTGACCCCCCCGCACTTCATGGTTTCTGGCTTACCCAGCCAGAATTTACCTGCAGCCTCTGTTCCGCTCTTTCTCAGCTACCTGTAAATCACCCATTCTCCTCTTCCCCCTTTTCCAAAATGTCCTATATACCCAATGTTGCCTAGCTGCCTGGCATTTTTGTGCATATGTGAATTCCCATGCCCACATATTAGAATTTAATTTTCTCCTATTAATCTGCCTTAGCCCAACTAGAAGAACTTAAAAGGCAGAAGAAAATGTATTCATTGCTTTTAGCTCCCACAGAGGAAAAGCCCCGCTGCACCCCCTCCCCCTGAGGTGAGTGGCCGGACAAAGGTTTCTCATTAATTCCTGGGAGAGCAGCATGTGTTGTCCCACCAGGCCACCCTAGGTGGCATTGCCCAGACCCCAACAGTGAACTCTGCAGGACCAGGTGGGACCCCAGACTGTGCTATGGGGCCTCTTCCCATTCTCTTGGAGGCAACCACTTTGAATTTGGTTCCATCCAGGCTTTTCCTGATCCCAAGACTTGGAACAGACCTGGTCTGGGGTCTTTGAGTGGAGTAGGGGTAACGTTTCCTAATCACAGGAGTCTTGGGGGGGCTTGTCTGAGCTAAGGAAAATGGAAGTAGAAAATACCTTTTCCAAAGAGAAATGTCACTCCCCACTCACTGAGTCGTCACAGGGAGCACCACTCTTGGGTCGGCTTGACCTCTGTCCCCACTTTCCACCCATTTCCACCCCAGAGAAATCAGATGAGCCAGGGAGGCTTGAGCAGTACAAGGAAAACTGAGAGGAGGAAGATGACACGGGTCCGCAGGGACAGGGCAATGGAGGAAACTCCATCAACGTAAAATGCTTTCGAATCCCTGTTGGAATGATGCTGGAATGATCGATCACGGGGAACCTCCAGCAGAAATTTAAAGCCTCCAATTAATGTCAGTGCGATTGTTCAAAGACCAGGGGTTAAGGCACCCTCCAGGTTCAAGGCTACCTTCAGCTTTGGATGGCTCAAGGCTTTTAGAGTAGCTGTTCTCCCAACAGCGCAGCAGAATCGTGAGAACCACCAGGCTACTGGGCCCAGCGCCAGTTTCTGTTCCGCTATGTCTGGAATGAGGCCCATAATCTGCACTCCCTGAAAACACCCAGAGATGTGGATGCTCTGGGGCCTGGGGCACCGTTGGAGAGCCTGGGGAGCCTAGGGCGGGCTCGGCGGAGGGAGCTCAGTTTCGTTTCTGAGCCATGCGAAACCTCCCACCCTTCCGACCCTCCCGGTGTTGGTTTCGTTTCTCCGCAGCCGGGGGAGGGCAAGGATCCAGGGGCGGAGCAAGCGCTGCATAAAGCGGAGGAGCTACTGGCTTGCCCACATCTGGCTGCGAGCGCCCGGGGAAAGGTGAGTGTCGTGCTCCCGGGTCTGCGCGCGCGCACCTTCCAGCCTGCCAGGTGGTGGGACGGCGAGGTGGGGAAAGGCGGT
Organism: Anoura caudifer; assembly: GCA_004027475.1. Classification (NCBI taxonomy): domain Eukaryota; kingdom Metazoa; phylum Chordata; class Mammalia; order Chiroptera; family Phyllostomidae; genus Anoura; species Anoura caudifer. The sequence continues at coordinate 117,100 of PVKU01001500.1, read as the reverse complement.
TCGGAAAAGGGCGTGTGGGCTGCGGGCTGCAGAGACAAGCTCTCCGTGGGCATTGCGGGGTCTAGTAATAATAATAATAGTAATAATAATAATAATCGTAATAATAACAGTGTTGGCGGCTGACTTTCAGGCTGCTGAGGCGCCTGGGTGACGGATCAAATACTCCCCCGCCCCCCAGCCGGCGGCTTTTCTGCAACAACTTTACGCAAAATAGTTTGTATTTCTTGTCTTGGCTTATTTACGTGGAGCTGATATGGATGGCAATAGAGAGACTCCTTGAGGGCAGGGACTGTGGCCTTTGATTCATGCATTCAGATTCACTGAGCATGTTTTCTGTGCCAGGCCCTGCGCCGGTGTGATTGGACGATACTGAAAAAAAGATAAAAACTCCTAGTAATTCATGTGTTTATCCTCACCTGAAGGCATGCTTACTGATTTTTCGAGGGAGAGGGAAACATCCATGTGAGAGAGAGAAACTGCATCAGTTGACTCTCCAAAGAGCCCTACCCACGGAGGATGGATCCCGACCCTAGGCAGGTGCCCTGACTGGGAATCGACCCCGCCGCAACCCACTGAGCCACACTGGCCAAGGCGCATAGTAATTATATCTAAAACCACTCCTTGCTGAGACTGTGCGTGTGGGTAAGAGAGACACAGAGTTCTCCGGTCATTGGGGTCTATGGAGACTGAACTGTTGCGTCGTCTCCAGGTGGAAGAATCAGCAGCCCTACCAAAGGCGTACAAAAGAAACCCTAGAAAAACGTTCCAGTGCGAAATGTGTTGGAGGCAGAAAGTAACTCTGACCAATGGCTGGTGTTCTCTTTTACTGTCTGGGAATTTTTTTTGTTTCATAAGTTACTTTATTGTTGTTCAATTACAGTCATCCGTATTTTCTCCCCACCCCTCCCCCCACCCCAGCCAAACCCACCTCCCTCCCTTGCTTCCACCCTCCCCCTTGGTTTTGTCCATGTGTCCTTTATACCAGTTCCTGAAAACCCTTCTCCCCACAGTCCCCTCCCCCCTCCCTGACTGGGATTTTTTTTTTAATTCTAATAACTTCTGGCATCTCCAAAGCCACGAATGAATGTAACTGCCATTTCTGACCTGAACACTGGTCCCTGGAGGACCTTGGGACCCAGAGTAGACAAGGCATGCATGGCCAGAGGAAAGTATGACTAGGGGGAAAAAAAAAACAAAACAGGAAGGGAATGTATTTATAAATACCTTTCGTGGGACTACCTGAGCACAAAAGTTTTTCCAAAAGCATGGGGTTAGGGAATGAATTTCCAGATTGCAAAAGTCCATAATATTCTTTAAAATCGATCACCTTTCAAGGTCACCGTTCTCTCCCTTTACAATAAAAGGAGCACATCCCTGTCTCCCTGCCCC